>CANIUD010000242.1:442500-552500 GCA_947470075.1 Closterium sp. Yama58-4
CCTGCTCCCCGCTTCCCTCCTTCCCTCCCCTTCCCTCCCTCCGTCCCCCCTGCTGGCCCACCAAGGTGAGCCGGGTGCTGATGGAGCAGCGGGTGCGGGAGAGGGAGTCGCAGCAGCGGCGGCACATCATGCTCACCCCCTCTCCTGCTCCCCGCTTCCCTCCTTCCCTCCCCTTCCCTCCCTCCGTCCCCCCTGCTGGCCCACCAAGGTGAGCCGGGTGCTGATGGAGCAGCGGGTGCGGGAGAGGGAGTCGCAGCAGCGGCGGCACATCATGCTCACCCCCTCTCCTGCTCCCCGCTTCCCTCCTTCCCTCCCCTTCCCTCCCTCCGTCCCCCCTGCTGGCCCACCAAGGTGAGCCGGGTGCTGATGGAGCAGCGGGTGCGGGAGAGGGAGTCGCAGCAGCGGCGGCACATCATGCTCACCCCCTCTCCTGCTCCCCGCTTCCCTCCTTCCCTCCCCTTCCCTCCCTCCGTCCCCCCTGCTGGCCCACCAAGGTGAGCCGGGTGCTGATGGAGCAGCGGGTGCGGGAGAGGGAGTCGCAGCAGCGGCGGCACATCATGCTCACCCCCTCTCCTGCTCCCCGCTTCCCTCCTTCCCTCCCCTTCCCTCCCTCCGTCCCCCCTGCTGGCCCACCAAGGTGAGCCGGGTGCTGATGGAGCAGCGGGTGCGGGAGAGGGAGTCGCAGCAGCGGCGGCACATCATGCTCACCCCCTCTCCTGCTCCCCGCTTCCCTCCTTCCCTCCCCTTCCCTCCCTCCGTCCCCCCTGCTGGCCCACCAAGGTGAGCCGGGTGCTGATGGAGCAGCGGGTGCGGGAGAGGGAGTCGCAGCAGCGGCGGCACATCATGCTCACCCCCTCTCCTGCTCCCCGCTTCCCTCCTTCCCTCCCCTTCCCTCCCTCCGTCCCCCCTGCTGGCCCACCAAGGTGAGCCGGGTGCTGATGGAGCAGCGGGTGCGGGAGAGGGAGTCGCAGCAGCGGCGGCACATCATGCTCACCCCCTCTCCTGCTCCCCGCTTCCCTCCTTCCCTCCCCTTCCCTCCCTCCGTCCCCCCTGCTGGCCCACCAAGGTGAGCCGGGTGCTGATGGAGCAGCGGGTGCGGGAGAGGGAGTCGCAGCAGCGGCGGCACATCATGCTCACCCCCTCTCCTGCTCCCCGCTTCCCTCCTTCCCTCCCCTTCCCTCCCTCCGTCCCCCCTGCTGGCCCACCAAGGTGAGCCGGGTGCTGATGGAGCAGCGGGTGCGGGAGAGGGAGTCGCAGCAGCGGCGGCACATCATGCTCACCCCCTCTCCTGCTCCCCGCTTCCCTCCTTCCCTCCCCTTCCCTCCCTCCGTCCCCCCTGCTGGCCCACCAAGGTGAGCCGGGTGCTGATGGAGCAGCGGGTGCGGGAGAGGGAGTCGCAGCAGCGGCGGCACATCATGCTCACCCCCTCTCCTGCTCCCCGCTTCCCTCCTTCCCTCCCCTTCCCTCCCTCCGTCCCCCCTGCTGGCCCACCAAGGTGAGCCGGGTGCTGATGGAGCAGCGGGTGCGGGAGAGGGAGTCGCAGCAGCGGCGGCACATCATGCTCACCCCCTCTCCTGCTCCCCGCTTCCCTCCTTCCCTCCCCTTCCCTCCCTCCGTCCCCCCTGCTGGCCCACCAAGGTGAGCCGGGTGCTGATGGAGCAGCGGGTGCGGGAGAGGGAGTCGCAGCAGCGGCGGCACATCATGCTCACCCCCTCTCCTGCTCCCCGCTTCCCTCCTTCCCTCCCCTTCCCTCCCTCCGTCCCCCCTGCTGGCCCACCAAGGTGAGCCGGGTGCTGATGGAGCAGCGGGTGCGGGAGAGGGAGTCGCAGCAGCGGCGGCACATCATGCTCACCCCCTCTCCTGCTCCCCGCTTCCCTCCTTCCCTCCCCTTCCCTCCCTCCGTCCCCCCTGCTGGCCCACCAAGGTGAGCCGGGTGCTGATGGAGCAGCGGGTGCGGGAGAGGGAGTCGCAGCAGCGGCGGCACATCATGCTCACCCCCTCTCCTGCTCCCCGCTTCCCTCCTTCCCTCCCCTTCCCTCCCTCCGTCCCCCCTGCTGGCCCACCAAGGTGAGCCGGGTGCTGATGGAGCAGCGGGTGCGGGAGAGGGAGTCGCAGCAGCGGCGGCACATCATGCTCACCCCCTCTCCTGCTCCCCGCTTCCCTCCTTCCCTCCCCTTCCCTCCCTCCGTCCCCCCTGCTGGCCCACCAAGGTGAGCCGGGTGCTGATGGAGCAGCGGGTGCGGGAGAGGGAGTCGCAGCAGCGGCGGCACATCATGCTCACCCCCTCTCCTGCTCCCCGCTTCCCTCCTTCCCTCCCCTTCCCTCCCTCCGTCCCCCCTGCTGGCCCACCAAGGTGAGCCGGGTGCTGATGGAGCAGCGGGTGCGGGAGAGGGAGTCGCAGCAGCGGCGGCACATCATGCTCACCCCCTCTCCTGCTCCCCGCTTCCCTCCTTCCCTCCCCTTCCCTCCCTCCGTCCCCCCTGCTGGCCCACCAAGGTGAGCCGGGTGCTGATGGAGCAGCGGGTGCGGGAGAGGGAGTCGCAGCAGCGGCGGCACATCATGCTCACCCCCTCTCCTGCTCCCCGCTTCCCTCCTTCCCTCCCCTTCCCTCCCTCCGTCCCCCCTGCTGGCCCACCAAGGTGAGCCGGGTGCTGATGGAGCAGCGGGTGCGGGAGAGGGAGTCGCAGCAGCGGCGGCACATCATGCTCACCCCCTCTCCTGCTCCCCGCTTCCCTCCTTCCCTCCCCTTCCCTCCCTCCGTCCCCCCTGCTGGCCCACCAAGGTGAGCCGGGTGCTGATGGAGCAGCGGGTGCGGGAGAGGGAGTCGCAGCAGCGGCGGCACATCATGCTCACCCCCTCTCCTGCTCCCCGCTTCCCTCCTTCCCTCCCCTTCCCTCCCTCCGTCCCCCCTGCTGGCCCACCAAGGTGAGCCGGGTGCTGATGGAGCAGCGGGTGCGGGAGAGGGAGTCGCAGCAGCGGCGGCACATCATGCTCACCCCCTCTCCTGCTCCCCGCTTCCCTCCTTCCCTCCCCTTCCCTCCCTCCGTCCCCCCTGCTGGCCCACCAAGGTGAGCCGGGTGCTGATGGAGCAGCGGGTGCGGGAGAGGGAGTCGCAGCAGCGGCGGCACATCATGCTCACCCCCTCTCCTGCTCCCCGCTTCCCTCCTTCCCTCCCCTTCCCTCCCTCCGTCCCCCCTGCTGGCCCACCAAGGTGAGCCGGGTGCTGATGGAGCAGCGGGTGCGGGAGAGGGAGTCGCAGCAGCGGCGGCACATCATGCTCACCCCCTCTCCTGCTCCCCGCTTCCCTCCTTCCCTCCCCTTCCCTCCCTCCGTCCCCCCTGCTGGCCCACCAAGGTGAGCCGGGTGCTGATGGAGCAGCGGGTGCGGGAGAGGGAGTCGCAGCAGCGGCGGCACATCATGCTCACCCCCTCTCCTGCTCCCCGCTTCCCTCCTTCCCTCCCCTTCCCTCCCTCCGTCCCCCCTGCTGGCCCACCAAGGTGAGCCGGGTGCTGATGGAGCAGCGGGTGCGGGAGAGGGAGTCGCAGCAGCGGCGGCACATCATGCTCACCCCCTCTCCTGCTCCCCGCTTCCCTCCTTCCCTCCCCTTCCCTCCCTCCGTCCCCCCTGCTGGCCCACCAAGGTGAGCCGGGTGCTGATGGAGCAGCGGGTGCGGGAGAGGGAGTCGCAGCAGCGGCGGCACATCATGCTCACCCCCTCTCCTGCTCCCCGCTTCCCTCCTTCCCTCCCCTTCCCTCCCTCCGTCCCCCCTGCTGGCCCACCAAGGTGAGCCGGGTGCTGATGGAGCAGCGGGTGCGGGAGAGGGAGTCGCAGCAGCGGCGGCACATCATGCTCACCCCCTCTCCTGCTCCCCGCTTCCCTCCTTCCCTCCCCTTCCCTCCCTCCGTCCCCCCTGCTGGCCCACCAAGGTGAGCCGGGTGCTGATGGAGCAGCGGGTGCGGGAGAGGGAGTCGCAGCAGCGGCGGCACATCATGCTCACCCCCTCTCCTGCTCCCCGCTTCCCTCCTTCCCTCCCCTTCCCTCCCTCCGTCCCCCCTGCTGGCCCACCAAGGTGAGCCGGGTGCTGATGGAGCAGCGGGTGCGGGAGAGGGAGTCGCAGCAGCGGCGGCACATCATGCTCACCCCCTCTCCTGCTCCCCGCTTCCCTCCTTCCCTCCCCTTCCCTCCCTCCGTCCCCCCTGCTGGCCCACCAAGGTGAGCCGGGTGCTGATGGAGCAGCGGGTGCGGGAGAGGGAGTCGCAGCAGCGGCGGCACATCATGCTCACCCCCTCTCCTGCTCCCCGCTTCCCTCCTTCCCTCCCCTTCCCTCCCTCCGTCCCCCCTGCTGGCCCACCAAGGTGAGCCGGGTGCTGATGGAGCAGCGGGTGCGGGAGAGGGAGTCGCAGCAGCGGCGGCACATCATGCTCACCCCCTCTCCTGCTCCCCGCTTCCCTCCTTCCCTCCCCTTCCCTCCCTCCGTCCCCCCTGCTGGCCCACCAAGGTGAGCCGGGTGCTGATGGAGCAGCGGGTGCGGGAGAGGGAGTCGCAGCAGCGGCGGCACATCATGCTCACCCCCTCTCCTGCTCCCCGCTTCCCTCCTTCCCTCCCCTTCCCTCCCTCCGTCCCCCCTGCTGGCCCACCAAGGTGAGCCGGGTGCTGATGGAGCAGCGGGTGCGGGAGAGGGAGTCGCAGCAGCGGCGGCACATCATGCTCACCCCCTCTCCTGCTCCCCGCTTCCCTCCTTCCCTCCCCTTCCCTCCCTCCGTCCCCCCTGCTGGCCCACCAAGGTGAGCCGGGTGCTGATGGAGCAGCGGGTGCGGGAGAGGGAGTCGCAGCAGCGGCGGCACATCATGCTCACCCCCTCTCCTGCTCCCCGCTTCCCTCCTTCCCTCCCCTTCCCTCCCTCCGTCCCCCCTGCTGGCCCACCAAGGTGAGCCGGGTGCTGATGGAGCAGCGGGTGCGGGAGAGGGAGTCGCAGCAGCGGCGGCACATCATGCTCACCCCCTCTCCTGCTCCCCGCTTCCCTCCTTCCCTCCCCTTCCCTCCCTCCGTCCCCCCTGCTGGCCCACCAAGGTGAGCCGGGTGCTGATGGAGCAGCGGGTGCGGGAGAGGGAGTCGCAGCAGCGGCGGCACATCATGCTCACCCCCTCTCCTGCTCCCCGCTTCCCTCCTTCCCTCCCCTTCCCTCCCTCCGTCCCCCCTGCTGGCCCACCAAGGTGAGCCGGGTGCTGATGGAGCAGCGGGTGCGGGAGAGGGAGTCGCAGCAGCGGCGGCACATCATGCTCACCCCCTCTCCTGCTCCCCGCTTCCCTCCTTCCCTCCCCTTCCCTCCCTCCGTCCCCCCTGCTGGCCCACCAAGGTGAGCCGGGTGCTGATGGAGCAGCGGGTGCGGGAGAGGGAGTCGCAGCAGCGGCGGCACATCATGCTCACCCCCTCTCCTGCTCCCCGCTTCCCTCCTTCCCTCCCCTTCCCTCCCTCCGTCCCCCCTGCTGGCCCACCAAGGTGAGCCGGGTGCTGATGGAGCAGCGGGTGCGGGAGAGGGAGTCGCAGCAGCGGCGGCACATCATGCTCACCCCCTCTCCTGCTCCCCGCTTCCCTCCTTCCCTCCCCTTCCCTCCCTCCGTCCCCCCTGCTGGCCCACCAAGGTGAGCCGGGTGCTGATGGAGCAGCGGGTGCGGGAGAGGGAGTCGCAGCAGCGGCGGCACATCATGCTCACCCCCTCTCCTGCTCCCCGCTTCCCTCCTTCCCTCCCCTTCCCTCCCTCCGTCCCCCCTGCTGGCCCACCAAGGTGAGCCGGGTGCTGATGGAGCAGCGGGTGCGGGAGAGGGAGTCGCAGCAGCGGCGGCACATCATGCTCACCCCCTCTCCTGCTCCCCGCTTCCCTCCTTCCCTCCCCTTCCCTCCCTCCGTCCCCCCTGCTGGCCCACCAAGGTGAGCCGGGTGCTGATGGAGCAGCGGGTGCGGGAGAGGGAGTCGCAGCAGCGGCGGCACATCATGCTCACCCCCTCTCCTGCTCCCCGCTTCCCTCCTTCCCTCCCCTTCCCTCCCTCCGTCCCCCCTGCTGGCCCACCAAGGTGAGCCGGGTGCTGATGGAGCAGCGGGTGCGGGAGAGGGAGTCGCAGCAGCGGCGGCACATCATGCTCACCCCCTCTCCTGCTCCCCGCTTCCCTCCTTCCCTCCCCTTCCCTCCCTCCGTCCCCCCTGCTGGCCCACCAAGGTGAGCCGGGTGCTGATGGAGCAGCGGGTGCGGGAGAGGGAGTCGCAGCAGCGGCGGCACATCATGCTCACCCCCTCTCCTGCTCCCCGCTTCCCTCCTTCCCTCCCCTTCCCTCCCTCCGTCCCCCCTGCTGGCCCACCAAGGTGAGCCGGGTGCTGATGGAGCAGCGGGTGCGGGAGAGGGAGTCGCAGCAGCGGCGGCACATCATGCTCACCCCCTCTCCTGCTCCCCGCTTCCCTCCTTCCCTCCCCTTCCCTCCCTCCGTCCCCCCTGCTGGCCCACCAAGGTGAGCCGGGTGCTGATGGAGCAGCGGGTGCGGGAGAGGGAGTCGCAGCAGCGGCGGCACATCATGCTCACCCCCTCTCCTGCTCCCCGCTTCCCTCCTTCCCTCCCCTTCCCTCCCTCCGTCCCCCCTGCTGGCCCACCAAGGTGAGCCGGGTGCTGATGGAGCAGCGGGTGCGGGAGAGGGAGTCGCAGCAGCGGCGGCACATCATGCTCACCCCCTCTCCTGCTCCCCGCTTCCCTCCTTCCCTCCCCTTCCCTCCCTCCGTCCCCCCTGCTGGCCCACCAAGGTGAGCCGGGTGCTGATGGAGCAGCGGGTGCGGGAGAGGGAGTCGCAGCAGCGGCGGCACATCATGCTCACCCCCTCTCCTGCTCCCCGCTTCCCTCCTTCCCTCCCCTTCCCTCCCTCCGTCCCCCCTGCTGGCCCACCAAGGTGAGCCGGGTGCTGATGGAGCAGCGGGTGCGGGAGAGGGAGTCGCAGCAGCGGCGGCACATCATGCTCACCCCCTCTCCTGCTCCCCGCTTCCCTCCTTCCCTCCCCTTCCCTCCCTCCGTCCCCCCTGCTGGCCCACCAAGGTGAGCCGGGTGCTGATGGAGCAGCGGGTGCGGGAGAGGGAGTCGCAGCAGCGGCGGCACATCATGCTCACCCCCTCTCCTGCTCCCCGCTTCCCTCCTTCCCTCCCCTTCCCTCCCTCCGTCCCCCTGCTGGCCCACCAAGGTGAGCCGGGTGCTGATGGAGCAGCGGGTGCGGGAGAGGGAGTCGCAGCAGCGGCGGCACATCATGCTCACCCCCTCTCCTGCTCCCCGCTTCCCTCCTTCCCTCCCCTTCCCTCCCTCCGTCCCCCCTGCTGGCCCACCAAGGTGAGCCGGGTGCTGATGGAGCAGCGGGTGCGGGAGAGGGAGTCGCAGCAGCGGCGGCACATCATGCTCACCCCCTCTCCTGCTCCCCGCTTCCCTCCTTCCCTCCCCTTCCCTCCCTCCGTCCCCCCTGCTGGCCCACCAAGGTGAGCCGGGTGCTGATGGAGCAGCGGGTGCGGGAGAGGGAGTCGCAGCAGCGGCGGCACATCATGCTCACCCCCTCTCCTGCTCCCCGCTTCCCTCCTTCCCTCCCCTTCCCTCCCTCCGTCCCCCCTGCTGGCCCACCAAGGTGAGCCGGGTGCTGATGGAGCAGCGGGTGCGGGAGAGGGAGTCGCAGCAGCGGCGGCACATCATGCTCACCCCCTCTCCTGCTCCCCGCTTCCCTCCTTCCCTCCCCTTCCCTCCCTCCGTCCCCCCTGCTGGCCCACCAAGGTGAGCCGGGTGCTGATGGAGCAGCGGGTGCGGGAGAGGGAGTCGCAGCAGCGGCGGCACATCATGCTCACCCCCTCTCCTGCTCCCCGCTTCCCTCCTTCCCTCCCCTTCCCTCCCTCCGTCCCCCCTGCTGGCCCACCAAGGTGAGCCGGGTGCTGATGGAGCAGCGGGTGCGGGAGAGGGAGTCGCAGCAGCGGCGGCACATCATGCTCACCCCCTCTCCTGCTCCCCGCTTCCCTCCTTCCCTCCCCTTCCCTCCCTCCGTCCCCCCTGCTGGCCCACCAAGGTGAGCCGGGTGCTGATGGAGCAGCGGGTGCGGGAGAGGGAGTCGCAGCAGCGGCGGCACATCATGCTCACCCCCTCTCCTGCTCCCCGCTTCCCTCCTTCCCTCCCCTTCCCTCCCTCCGTCCCCCCTGCTGGCCCACCAAGGTGAGCCGGGTGCTGATGGAGCAGCGGGTGCGGGAGAGGGAGTCGCAGCAGCGGCGGCACATCATGCTCACCCCCTCTCCTGCTCCCCGCTTCCCTCCTTCCCTCCCCTTCCCTCCCTCCGTCCCCCCTGCTGGCCCACCAAGGTGAGCCGGGTGCTGATGGAGCAGCGGGTGCGGGAGAGGGAGTCGCAGCAGCGGCGGCACATCATGCTCACCCCCTCTCCTGCTCCCCGCTTCCCTCCTTCCCTCCCCTTCCCTCCCTCCGTCCCCCCTGCTGGCCCACCAAGGTGAGCCGGGTGCTGATGGAGCAGCGGGTGCGGGAGAGGGAGTCGCAGCAGCGGCGGCACATCATGCTCACCCCCTCTCCTGCTCCCCGCTTCCCTCCTTCCCTCCCCTTCCCTCCCTCCGTCCCCCCTGCTGGCCCACCAAGGTGAGCCGGGTGCTGATGGAGCAGCGGGTGCGGGAGAGGGAGTCGCAGCAGCGGCGGCACATCATGCTCACCCCCTCTCCTGCTCCCCGCTTCCCTCCTTCCCTCCCCTTCCCTCCCTCCGTCCCCCCTGCTGGCCCACCAAGGTGAGCCGGGTGCTGATGGAGCAGCGGGTGCGGGAGAGGGAGTCGCAGCAGCGGCGGCACATCATGCTCACCCCCTCTCCTGCTCCCCGCTTCCCTCCTTCCCTCCCCTTCCCTCCCTCCGTCCCCCCTGCTGGCCCACCAAGGTGAGCCGGGTGCTGATGGAGCAGCGGGTGCGGGAGAGGGAGTCGCAGCAGCGGCGGCACATCATGCTCACCCCCTCTCCTGCTCCCCGCTTCCCTCCTTCCCTCCCCTTCCCTCCCTCCGTCCCCCCTGCTGGCCCACCAAGGTGAGCCGGGTGCTGATGGAGCAGCGGGTGCGGGAGAGGGAGTCGCAGCAGCGGCGGCACATCATGCTCACCCCCTCTCCTGCTCCCCGCTTCCCTCCTTCCCTCCCCTTCCCTCCCTCCGTCCCCCCTGCTGGCCCACCAAGGTGAGCCGGGTGCTGATGGAGCAGCGGGTGCGGGAGAGGGAGTCGCAGCAGCGGCGGCACATCATGCTCACCCCCTCTCCTGCTCCCCGCTTCCCTCCTTCCCTCCCCTTCCCTCCCTCCGTCCCCCCTGCTGGCCCACCAAGGTGAGCCGGGTGCTGATGGAGCAGCGGGTGCGGGAGAGGGAGTCGCAGCAGCGGCGGCACATCATGCTCACCCCCTCTCCTGCTCCCCGCTTCCCTCCTTCCCTCCCCTTCCCTCCCTCCGTCCCCCCTGCTGGCCCACCAAGGTGAGCCGGGTGCTGATGGAGCAGCGGGTGCGGGAGAGGGAGTCGCAGCAGCGGCGGCACATCATGCTCACCCCCTCTCCTGCTCCCCGCTTCCCTCCTTCCCTCCCCTTCCCTCCCTCCGTCCCCCCTGCTGGCCCACCAAGGTGAGCCGGGTGCTGATGGAGCAGCGGGTGCGGGAGAGGGAGTCGCAGCAGCGGCGGCACATCATGCTCACCCCCTCTCCTGCTCCCCGCTTCCCTCCTTCCCTCCCCTTCCCTCCCTCCGTCCCCCCTGCTGGCCCACCAAGGTGAGCCGGGTGCTGATGGAGCAGCGGGTGCGGGAGAGGGAGTCGCAGCAGCGGCGGCACATCATGCTCACCCCCTCTCCTGCTCCCCGCTTCCCTCCTTCCCTCCCCTTCCCTCCCTCCGTCCCCCCTGCTGGCCCACCAAGGTGAGCCGGGTGCTGATGGAGCAGCGGGTGCGGGAGAGGGAGTCGCAGCAGCGACAGCAGCAGATAGAGGACGAGGTGTTTGTGGCGCGCGAGAAAGCATTGGCCGACGCCCACCACTACAGGTGCTGCTGTTTCCCTCGGTGCTGTGCTTGCTGGTGTTCCCTCATTGCTGTGTTTTGAGTCGACTCAAAAGGCAGCAGCAGACAGAGGACGAGGTCTTTGTGGCGCGCGAGAAAGCGGTCTCCAACGCCCACCGCTACAGGTTTTCTGGGGTGCTGTGTTTGCTGCTATGTTCCTCCCCTGGTTCAAACATGCCCAATCCGTCTCGCTGCGAGAAGAAAACTCGTATCTTTCATCAGAAACATTCCTTGTCTCCCGAGATGTTCTTTGCATCAAGAGGGACCTAAGTGATTTTCAGATGCTACAGAAAGTGGGGGGTTTGTGCAAGGAGAGAGGATTCAGCCGTGTGTGTGTGCGCGTGCACGCGTGCGTGCATGCGTGTGTCTCTGCGTATGCGTGTGTGCGTGTGCGTGTCCAACTGCCGCCCACGTACAGAGTGATGCGCGAAGCAGAGGCCAACAGTGCGCTGCTCACTGCACAATTCCTGGAGCTCAAATTCATTGAGGCTCTAGCCAACAACACCAAGCTTTTCTTTGGCGATAAGGTGGGTGCGTAGGTGGCCTGGGGGGGCGGGGGGGGGGGGGGCCTAGGTGGGTGAATGGGTGGCCACCTCTAGATTCTCTAACTACTGGCTATTCCGATCATATAGCACTGAATCGTTTTACGAAATCAAAGCCCTCATCGTTTTATGTGCTGACCATGTGTGAAATGATTTTTTTTTTATTTTTTTTTTTTGCGCTGATGTGGATGTGTGCTTGTTTAATTGTGCAGATACCCTCGTTAATCGATCACCGACTCCTGTCCCATTGGGGTGGTCAAGCCGCCCAATAAGGTCTACCGTAGTTGGGCTAGCGTTGAAAAAATGTATTTTACAATATTATAATTTTTAAACACATTGATGTTTTCAAAATTGTGTATTGTGAAAGCGAAGCTGCCTGTACCGAATATTTGGCAGCGTCGAAGCGCGCTAAACGCCCTTCTCCAACTACAAAAACCGTGGGTTGGAGTTCATTCCCTCCACCCACGTTTCTCGTTTTTCAACGGCTCAATCAACATCCCCACCACCCACCCCGGACCAACTACAAGACCACTGCTGCTTGGACGGACGACTCTATAGCTAGTAATATTTGTATGTACTAGCATGTGTTTAAGAACGTTGCATATGTTGTAATAAGCCAGTTGCAATGAGAACGATGCCAAATTATAAGGACAAGAAAGCAAGCTTTCTCAATCTCATAGACCTCTTGAGAGTAGTGAGACAACTGCATTTCCGGATATTGCTGTAGTGCTCAAGTGCAGTACTATCAGATTATCTACAAGTGTGCTAATGTTGTCAATAAGGAATAATAGCTTAAAAGTAAGCTTGGGAGCCATGGCTTTTAGGTAGGGGGCTAAACACTCAGACAACACACATCAGTTGACGGATGTAGGATACAGCACATGCGATGCTCCGCTCATCCCACTCCACTCCACACCACTCTATCACCTGTGACTCAGAACCACGCCCGCTCGAAGTAGCTCTCTGCGAGCCCTCTCACCAACCTTGCTTGCTTCCACCTTCAACTCATGCAGCTTTGGGAAGCTTCCCAGCAGGCCTCCGATGCCCTCTGCTGTGATTGCATCACACTCAAGCACGGTCAAATGCGTGAGCATCTCCAATCTGCTCCTTGCAACCACCCGGTCTGAAAAGTCCTCACTGTCTTCCACGATTAAAGCCAGCAGCACGGGGCAAGCACGCAGCATCAGCACCAGCTGCCCCTCCTTTAGCCCGAAGCACGAAACCAGTGTGAGGCGCTTCAGCCGGCCAAAAGCAGCCGCAAGTGCAACAGATTCAAAGGACTGCGGCTGAGAGCCTGGCTTCGAAATGGCAGCAGAAGCCAAGTGAGAAGTTGAGCGGGCAGAGGAAGGAGAAGAAGACGAGGGAAGGGATGCAGGAGCGGAAGAGAGGCACATGAGAGGCGATTCAGAGGGAAGGGAAGGAGGCAGCCACGTAGGCATGGGAGTGCAGGTGAAGTGAAAGTCCTGTAGGGTTAAGGAGTGTAAGGGAGGGCACACCACATCCACAGGAATCCCGGAGATGCCACACGATTTGCCTCCCATGTTCCGTGCTCTTCTGCTGCTGCCCACTGATTTTCGGCTGCCCATTGCGTTCCTTTTGCTACTGTTGTTTCTGCGGCCTGACTGTCGTCCCACCCTTGAGATTTTATCCCCTTCCACCCCTCTTCCTTGTTGCAACGATACTCCTCCTTCCCTTTGCTCCGCGGTTGCGGCTGCATCACCAATTACTGCTGCTCCCTCTGCTGGTGCTGCTCCTGTGGCCGCAGCACTCGCACCAGCAGCAGCACCAGCATCCGCGGTACCAGCATCAGCATCAGCGGCAGCAGCAGCAGCAGTTGCACGAGGCACGCGCATGGTCCTGAGGGCCTCAGTCGCCGCATTGCTCTGCTCGTAATACTGCTGCAGAAGCGATTCCATCACACCCATCGCCTGCCCCTCCGATTCAACCCCAGCACCAAACTCTCCATCCTCACTCCCTTCAGCAGCATCAGCAGCTTCAGCAGCGTCAGAAACATCAACAAGCAAGTCATCATCACCCGGAAGCAATCCGTCAAAGTCTTCCAGACGCACAAACCCCCCTTCCCCCTCGCCTACCCTGCTTCGCGTGCCCACAAACACACCCGCAGTCGTGGCAGCAGCAAACGCCCCACTCACCGCATCCTCGAGCCACTCCTCGCGCGCCGCCGCCGCGTCTTTCTGATTCACGGCCACTCGCAGCGCCCGCCACGTTGAGATGCCCGATCTGATTTTAGCGATGGCGAATTTGATCTCGGACAGCGCGTCTAGGGGCTGTGCCCGCGCCATGCGCGCCCAGTGAGCAGCGGACGGCACGGCTGTGTGGCACTCCTTGGCCGTTTCCATGAGAGTGACCATGTCTCGACTTGCCTCTATGAGGTCGGCTCGGGCTGCTGCTGCCGCTGTTCTGATGTCCACATACTCTCGTTCTTCTTCACCGTTTCTGGAATCACCACCTGCCCGTGGTGCTATTGCTGCTGCTGCTGCAAGCCCTGCTGCTTTTCCCACCCTTGCTAGTGCGGCACCAGCAGCAGTAGTTGTACATCCATTTGCTCCCTCCACCCTGTCAACCTCTTGTGCTTCACATTCCTCCCCTCTACCCCCCTCTCCAACCTCCCGTCCTTCCTCCCCTCCTGCCTCCCCTCCTACCTCCCCTCCCCTCTGCACCACGCGCACCAGCATGCCCACAAGACTCTCCAACGACACTCGTTGAAGCACCACGCTTCCCCCCCCCTCCCCCTCTCCATCCCCCCCTCCTCCTTCCCTTCCTTCTCCACTCCTAGTCTCAGCATCTCCCTCCCTCGGCGCCGGAAGAGTCTCCGACAGTCCGTTAAGCACAAGGGACTGCAGGCCGCTGCAGTGCGCAAGCATGCCCGGGCGGAAGGACGGCAGGCCTGAGAGCTCAAGCGTGTGCAAACGCGGCGAGGAGAGGTGGAGGAGAGAGCGGAAAGGCGGGGCGGTGAAGAGGCGGTAGGTGGTGCCGTGGAGAGAGAGGGAGGCGAGGGCTGGGTTGGCTTCAACCACGGCTGCTAGGGCGTGGCTGGAGACCAAGGGGCAGTTGTGGATAGTGAGGTGGGTGAGTGTGTGGAGGGAGCGAGCGAGGGCGTGTAGGTCGAAGGGATCGATGGTGCAGGAGAGGAAGGAGAGCGAGACGAGGCGAGGGAAGGATGCGAGGGGCGCGAGGCAGGATTCGAGCTTGGCGGAGCGGAGGGTGAGGGAGTTGAGGGAGGCGCGGACAGATGAGGAGGAGGAGGAGGAGGAGGAGGAGGAGGAGGCGAGGAGGGAGAGGGTGGAGGGAAGGGGGTTCCAGAGTGTGAGGGAGGTGAGGGAGGAGCAGCGGGTGAGGGGGGTTAGTTTCGAGGCAGGGATGAGGAGAGCGAGGGAGTGCAGAGCAGGGAAGGCGTGGACAGGAGGGAGAGGGTTGCCAGTGGAATGGAGGTAGATGATGGGGCGACGGGCGAATGGAGAGTGGAGCTCCAGCGATGTTAAGAGGCTGACAGGTGGGAGGAGAGGGGATGGGGAGACCAGGGGAATGAGGGAAGGGAACGGAGGAAAGGGGAAGAGAAAATGGGACGGGGAAAGGGGAAGGGGGAAAGCAGGAGATAAGAGGGGAGGAATACCCGAAAAGACAACGCGCTTCAAAAGGATTGACTGCATTAGGGCGTTGAGGAGAGGAAGGAGGGGAACGGAGAGGAGGAGAATCAGAGAGTAATTCCGTTGTGAGCTTGAATGGTCGATCTTGTGACTCATTATGCTGAGTCAAGTGTCATGTCAATAGCGAGGACGAGAGACGCAGCTCACGGGCATTGCTTGGCGAGCTTCATCCACGCAGCAGCGCTCATGTGAAAATCCCCCCATTTCGCGACGAGCTTCAGCTTTTCAAGCTTCGGGCAGCTCGCACCGACGCTCGCCAGCAGCTCGCTTCCTCGGATCGAGCAAACCTCCACGGTAAGCGAGATGATGTGGGTAAATACCCTCGAAAAATCGTCGAAAGCTTTGAGAAAGCTGCGCACGTTGCGATACTGGAAAGGCGAGACGAAGAAGAGGTTGAGCGAGTGGGGCGTGCGGCGGGAGAGGCGGCGAAGGCGGGAGCAGGCGAGAGCGACGCTGCAGCGATCGCACGGGTGTTTCACCCGGGCGAGAAGCAGCAGAAGGAGCTCGTCCGGGAGCGACAGCAGGCGACTGTCTTTTGTTTCGTCATTCAACAACGCTTTCCGGCGCGTTCTTTTCATGGTGCGAAGGGTAACGGTTAGGGTTACGCTGTGAAGCGACTTCGGCTATTGGGAGCTTTCTGGTGAGTTCAAGAACCCAAGAAGAGGTGGCACTGATGGAACAAATAGCAGCTGAAACAAGTCAGCCACTAACGCTCGGAGCGCGTCCAAGAATTGTTGGGCTGGGAAATCTCTTGGGAGCCACTTTTTGAAGGGGACAACCCCGCTGGGCTGTCGGCGAAGTTTGGTGCTGCTAGCAAAGCAGGCTTCCAATCGGTCCAGTCCGGTTTTTGTGGATGTTGTATGTGTACCATTACATATGCGAATCTGCTGTGCTC
Source organism: Closterium sp. Yama58-4 (assembly GCA_947470075.1). Taxonomy (NCBI): domain Eukaryota; kingdom Viridiplantae; phylum Streptophyta; class Zygnematophyceae; order Desmidiales; family Closteriaceae; genus Closterium; species Closterium sp. Yama58-4. Next base: position 457,674 of record CANIUD010000242.1, read on the forward strand.
TCAACTTCTGTAATGTGCTTTTATGTTGATGGCTCCCATTCCCAAAGATTGACACTCAAACACTACTACTTCCACATCTAATTTAGAAATTCAGGCTAGGAGCGTGAAAAGGCTTCAAAAGTGGGGTCTTCACACTGAAAAAGAAGCATTGACAGACAAATAAGGGAAGTTAGCAAGAGCCGAGAGAGCAAGTTCAAGAGAGCAGGTTCACGAGGGACAGAGGAAGACTCTTCTCAATGATTTCTGGATGCAGATTGAAGCACATACGGTATGTACTAACCTAGAGCAAACGAGCATGCAAAGTAACTAGCACAACACGACTCCCCCGCCAGCCATCACACAACCCCTCGTTATGCACTCACCCTGCTGAGTGTGAAGTTGCAGTGGACCTTCTGCTGCAGCTGCCACACGGACCGCAGGTGCACCGTGCTGTTGTACCACCACCCCACCCACGCTGCTCCGCACGCGCACCATCATAACAACCACCATCACCATAGGTCCATAGACCTCTTTCCACTCACCCCATTGAGTGTGAAATTGCAGTGGACCTTCTGCCGCAGCTGCCACACGGAGCGCGGGTACACCGTGCTGTTGTGCCACCACCCCACGTTGTCGCGCACGCGCACCGTCTCGTTGCAGACGTGCAGGTCGCTCACGAAGCCGAGCTCGCGGTAGTGCAGCAGCAGCAGATCGTCCGTGCTGAGGTTTAAGAGCTGCATTGTGGGCGCGTCGTCACTGTGCGGCCCAAACACCCCCATGCGCTCCACCTGCAGGGGCGAGGGGGGAGGAGAGGGGGGGGGGTAACGTGGGGAGGCGGAGGTGGGGGGGAGGAGGGGGAGGGGACAGGGTGGGTTTTTCGTCACTGTGCGGCCCAAACACCCCCATGCGCTCCACCTGCACTGGAGAGGGGGGAAGAGGGGAGGGGGAAGGGGGAGTGCGGCACATGGTAGGAGGGATGATGAGGGGTGGAGGAGTTAGGAGTAAGAAACACTGAAAAACATTGAAGTTTGCCTGTGATTCATTTTTTAAATTGCCAAGAAAACAGGACGCCCCTTTTGGGGGTCCACGAGGCAAGCAACACGCTCCTGTTACAAGCTACAACAACAAGCCAGGGCTCACTCACTCACCTTCCGCGGGTCAGCAAAGAACTTGCGGTGGCCCTGCTCCCTCAGGGACACGTTTGGACTCAGCAAGCAACACGCTCCTGTTACAAGCTACAACAACCACCCAGGGCTCACCCACTCACCTTCCTGGGATCGACAAAGAACTTGCGGTGGCCCTGCTCCCTCAGGGACATCTTGGGACCCAGCAGGCAAGCAACACGCTCCTGTTACCACAACAAGCCACGTCCCACTCACCCTCCGCGGGTCTACGAGGTACTTGCGGTGGCCCTGCTCCCCGAGGCACATCTTGGGGCTCACAAACCGGCCGCCCTCGCCATTACTATGGCACGCGGGCTCCGGCCAGTGGAACACAAACCGCTCCACCAGAAACTCATCGTCCCTCTGCCCGCCCCACGCCTCGTCCGCAGATCCCGGCAGCAGCGCCTTCTTTGCCTCGTCGTAGTCTGTGTATTCGTGCGTGTATTGCGGGACTCCTAGGATTTCTTCTTCGTGTTCGATCCGCGGGCGACAGAGACGCACGGAGAACCAGAGCGAGCCAAAGGTGATGACTGCTGGGGCGGGCTGTGCGGGTGCGTGGGATGGTGAGTAAGCTGCTGCTGCTGCTGCTGCTGCTGCGTTGGTGGCGGCGGCTTCGGTGGCAGGGGTGGATGAGGAGGAGGAGGATGGGGGCGACGGGGAGGGGAAGCGGGAGAGGAAGGCTTGGAGGGGAGGGATGGGGAGAGGGGTTGCGGAGGGAGGGATGTAGAGAAAATCGTCCATGTCTAAATAGAGGACCCATTGAGAGGTGGTTCGGGCGCGATAGAGACAGTCATGGAGGGCCAGGATCTGCCCGTGGTTCCACGGATTGAACGGCCGGATTCCGTCGAGAGCGACGATCTCGACGCGGCCCCGCGCCACGTCAGCGGCCAGCGTAGCGCGGACTGCTGACGTGGCGCCGCCTGAGTCGTAGAGTGTGGAGTGGTCGACGCCGAGGAGGAAGTGGTAGTGGAGGAATTCGAGGAGGGAGCGAGGGAGGACGGAGGGGCCGTAGAGAGGGGCGAGGCAGAGCGTGGTGTGGTAAGGGAGGGAGGGAGAGGAGAGAGAGGAGAGAGAGGGAGTGGAGTGTGGTTTGGCTTGGTGAGAACTGCTGGGAGTGAGGAAGAGGGGGGTGGGGGTGGGGGGAGGAGTGAAGGAAGTGAGGAAGGAAAGTAACGGGGGAAAAGGAAAAAAAAGGAAATGAAACATTGGCATGGGAAAGGCTGAAATAGTATAGCTGGGAGCAGAAGGGTGTCTAGAGTTTAGGGTTTAGGGCGATGTGATGTGCGCACACCCACCTCACACCTTTGGGCGCACAGGAGCGGATACGAGGGGGGAGAAGATGGGGGAGAAGAGAGGGCAGAGGAGCAGAGGGCAGCAGGCATGGCAGTGGGGAAGGGGCAGAGCAGAATGCACGTGGGGGGTTGTGTAATGTGTTTGATAGAGAGCGCTCGCACAAACCACCTTAGCTCAGACCTCAGAGGAGGGTGGGAGGAGGGGAAGCAAGCACCAACCTTAGCAGCAGGCACGCACCTTAGCAGCAGGCACGCACCTTAACAATAGCAGGACGAGCTCATCGTCCACGACTACCCCGACCACCCCCTCATCGACAGCAGGGATGGGCGAGGGGAAGGAGCAGAGCAGAATGCGCAGGGGCGTGTCTGATAAAGAGTGCTTGCTTGCACCCCCCTTAGCAGTAAGCACCCACCTTAGCAGCAGTGGGATGAGCTCATCGTCTACGACTGCCCCGACCACCCCCTCATTGACAGCAGGGATGGGCGAGGGGAAGGAGCAGAGCAGAATGAGCGTCTCGTAGGTCGTCTCCCTGCTGTCTGCCGGGTAGATGATGCGCAGGGACCCCGTGACTTCCGTGGCGGATGCTGCTGACGGGACTGATGCTGCTGCTGACGTGGCGGCTGAGGCTGACGTGGCAGATGAGGCTGACGTGGAAGAGGAGTCGTTGGATTGCTTCCATCTGGACGGAGGTGGTGGGAATGGGGTTAGGGGAAGGGCGTGGGAGGAAGGGGGTGGGAGGAAGGGGGTGGGAGGAAGGGGGTGGGAGGAAGGGGGTGGGAGGAAGGGGGTGGGAGGAAGGGGGGGTAACAGAAAGAATGGAGGAAAGGGCGCGGGGAGGGACGGAACAGAAAGAGTGAGTGTGTGCATACAAGAAACGAGGCCTGAATGCTTGCAATGAGGAGGAACTAAGAAGAATCTTAAGAGGAGAGGAAGAATTTTACACGAGGATCTCTGGAGCACGAGGAGAGGAATGAGGGAAGCAGAGAGGTGTGGGGGGGGGATACACGAGCAGACAGGGCAAGGAGGCGAGAGATTGGGCTAAGGGTACGTGCACGGTAGGGCCAGATCAGGATTTCGGGGCGTCCCTAGGAATGGAAAAAGGCAGGAAGACAAGCAAGGGCGGGACACAGGCAAGGGCGGGGAACAGGCAAGGGCGGGGAACAGGCAAAGGCGGGGAACAGGCAAGGGCGGGGAACAGGCAAAGGCGGGGAACAGGCAAAGGCGGGGAACAGGCAAAGGCGGGGAACAGGCAAGGGCGAGGAACAGGCAAGGGCGGGGAACAGGCAAGGGCGGGGAACAAGCAAGGGCGGGGAACAGGCAAGGGCGGGGAACAGGCAAGGGCGGGGAACAGGCAAGGGCGGGGAACAGGCAAGGGCGGGGAACAAGCAAGGGCGGGGAACAGGCAAGGGCGGGGAACAGGCAAGGGCGGGGAACAAGCAAGGGCGGGGAACAGGCAAGGGCGGGGAACAGGCAAGGGCGGGGAACAGGCAAGGGCGGGGAACAGGCAAGGGCGGGGAACAGGCAAGGGCGGGGAAGCAAGGGCGGGGAACAGGCAAGGGCGGGAAGGGCGGAACGCACACACAGTGGTGGGCGCGGCGCAGGTCTCTTGCTGCTCGCAGCCCCACTCCCAGCGCTGCAAAGGACGCCTCCCCCACCTGGTACGAGCTGCAGGGGGTTGGGCAGCACGGTGCAGGGGGAAAGGGGGTAGATGCAGAGCGGTTCAGAAGGATGCAGTAGGAAAGTTCTCTTGCTGCTCGCAGCCCCACTCCAAGCGCTAAGGACGCCTCCCCCACCCGGTACGAGCTCCAGGGGGGTTGGGCAATGCGTGGGAGGGGGAGAGGGTACAGAGAGGGTAGGTAGAGGGGGTGTGAGGTGGTGCGACAAGGAAACATAAATGGCTGACTTAGACAATCAGGGCCAAGTGAAGCCCATATGACTTTAGAGTCGACTCAAAAGTCATTGTCATGCGGTGACTTTTCAGTCAACTCAAGAATTATTTTGAGGTGGGTGGTGTGACAATGGATCATGGAGAAGAGCCTCTGCCAAGAGAAGAGTGGCAGGTGGTATGGCGGCTAGGGACTGATAGAGAGTGAGAGAGTGATAGCAGCACGACCAACTGCCCTGGGAGACCTGTATGGTGGTTTCACCTGAAGCGCCGGAATCACCGGACGTGCTGGAATCAACTGAAAAGTGCTGGATTCACCTGAAGTGCTGGATTCACCTGAATTGTTGGATTCACCTGAATTGTTGGTTTCACCTGAAGTGGACGAAGCTGTAGCCACCAAATCGGGGAAGCGTGCCCTGAGATGCCTGGGCATTCCCCCCCAGTGCTCCGTGACCCGCTGCTGCTGACAGCCGCGCCTGCAGCTGCGATATCACCTCCTCCTGTGGTGTGGACACAGGGAGAAGGAGGAGATTGATGGGTTGATGGAAGGGAAGGCAGTGGGTGGGCGGAGTGAAAGTGGGGTGGGGGGCAACAGCAGGCCCCGCAATGTGCCTGTACTGTGACCATGATTTCAGCACGTCGCCACCCTCATGCACCCCCCACCACCCTCATGCACCCCTCACCACTCCTCGTGCACCCCTCACCACCCTCACGCACCCCTCACCATCCTCTTGCACCCCTCACCACTCCGCCATCACCTCACCTTCTTTTCCAGCTCCGCCTTGAGCCGCGCTGCCTCCTCCCCTCCTCCACCCGCCCCTCTCTCACTCCTCTCCCCTCCTCGTTCCACCAGCTGCCGAGCAACCCTCTCCAACCGCTCCACAGCGCTGTTCACCGCACTGTTCACTGTACTGTTCACCACACTGTTCACGTTGCCAGAAGACGACGCAGCAGCCAAGTGGGTTCGAATCTGCTCTGCATGCTGCACCAGATCAGCCACGCGACCTGCTGCTTCCTTGATGGACATTTGAAGGGACTCATGCAGGGATTTCAACTCCTTTCCCAGCTCCTTCCCTTCACTCCCCCCATCCACTCCCCCCTGCTTCCCCCCCACCCCCTGTCTCAGCCCTCCCCCTGGCCCCAGCTTCGCAGCTACAGCAGCAGCAGCAGCCGTTGCAGCTTCAGCCGCTGCCTTCTCTCCTATCCTCGCTATCTCCACCGCCGCCTCTTTGCTTCTCTCCACCAGCGCTTTACTAAGTTCCGAAACCGTCTCCTTGCTGTGCTCCCCCACTGCCGCTGACACCGATCCCACGACTCCCTTTGTCACCTTTTCCAGCTCCCCTTGAAGCTCCAGCCTCAGTCCTGCTTGTGCCACTGGCCCAGCCACTCTCAGAATCATATCCTTCACCGAAACCACTTCGTCCACAAGTTCCTGCTTGAATTTCTCGGTCAGCTTTTCGGAATTTGCCGAAAGCTGCCCGGCGTGCTTAGCTAAGAGCGAGCTGAGAGCGGCGGCGGAGAGGGGGGGCGGGTCGGAGAGGTGCGTGGTGGCGGCAGTGCTAAGAGCAGCGAGCTCGTTTTCAAGAGTGAGGGAGTGGGTGCGTTGCTGTTGGAGGAGGGAGTGGAGGCGGGTGAGGGAGTTGAGAGCCGCGCTGGTGCGGTTGTTGATTTCGGCAACTGTCGCTGAGAGGTTGGACATCTGTTCTGACTGCATGCTCTCGTGGTGGGTTATGCTGGGGAGGGTGGGGAGCCAAGGGGCGGGAGAGAAGGGGGAAGGGGAAAGTCCTGGTGTGGGCTGTTAGTTTCAACTGCTATCGCTGAGAGGTTTGACATTTGCTCTGACTGCATGCTCTCATGGTGGGTTATGCTGGAACGGGTGGAAAACCAAGAGGGGACGGGTGGGGAGTAGGAGAAAGGGGAAAGCACTGATGTGGGTTGTTAGCTCCAAGTGATGCGGCTGAACGAGGTTTGACATTTGCTCTGACTGCATGCTCTCGTGGTGGGTTATGCTGGGGAGGGTGGGGAGCCAAGAGGGTGCGGGCGGGGAGAAGGAGGAAGGGGAAAGCACTGATGTGCGTTGTTAGTAGTTGCTGTCGCTGAGAGGTTTGACATTTGCTCTGACTGCATGCTCTTGTGGTGGGTTATGCTGGGGATTTGAAGAGCCAAGAGGGGCAGGGCGGAGGGAGGAAGGGGAAAACACTGGTGCAGGTTGTGAATTTTAGCTGCAGTGGCTAACAGAGGTTTGACATTTGCTCTGACTGCATGCTCTCGTGGTGGGTTATGCTGGGAAGGGTGGGGTATTGGAGACACGAGAGAGAGAGGGATGAAGAGAGAGGGCGGTGACACAGCTGCTCATTTTGGCTGGACTTTTTTTGGTGGAATAATGTCACTTGATCTCACTGCATTCTCTCACTGCATTCTCTCACTGCATGCTCTCACAAACACCTTGCAAAGTTGTGCTCTCATGCACTTTTGCCCTGTACATGAGGGGCAAGGAGACACTGACCTTTGTGCATGGCCGGGAACCAAGTCGTGATGGGTCACACTCTTGGTCCTCTTAATCAACGCACTGACCAGCACTGACCTGGACATGAGGGGCGACGTGGTGATGTCTTCCTTCCTCAGCGCGTCTGACAACGACCCAACGTACTGCCATGGAGCACGGCGGATTGAATGGGGAGGATGGGGGCAGGGAGGGGGAAGGATGGAGGGCACGGGAATTACAGGAGAGGGGAAATATTTCGAAAACGGGCAGTTGAACCACGGAATGCGCTCTTCTTTATCTCCTGACACATGACTTCAATGCTCGCCAAACCCATGTGCATTGAGGTGATTTTTGAGGCGCGTAAAAAACGGGCAGCTGAACCACATAATGCGTTCTTCCTCTTTTTCTGTCTCATACGTTCAATGCTCACCAAGCCCAGCCCTTCTTCTCTTAGACTTGGTCGCAGTCAGTACGTGACTTCGCAGGTCACGAAAACAGCAGTAGCGGGCTTCAGATTGGATCTGAAAGTTGAAGAAGTAGGTTGCTTTCCAACCCAAGTTGTAAACAGAAAGTTTCACTATGAAAATGTGATACAATGAGGAAAACAGAATTGATATTTAAGCAATCCGAAATCCGAATTTCAAAGTGCGCCTCGCGTAACGCGCCTCGTCGCGAATCCGAAATTCGTAACAGTAACCGACGTTGAAAACCGTAATTCAAACTGAACCGTCGGTGAAACCGACTTTCTCCAACTCCACCGAACACCGCCTCCAGAAAGGTTGGGAAAAATTCTGGCGGTCCAGAACGTTCTCCCTTCTCTTTCTCCTGAAACCCTCGTTTTCACCAGCTCTTCCTCACGATCTCTCACCGTCAGAAACTCAATGTCCAGCCTATTCCTTCCCACCACCATAGGTAAGGCATTTTCCAGCCGTCCCGTTTGTCGTTTTTTCGCTCTTGAAGTCGGTGCAGCGGCGAAACCACTTCTAACAATCTCCCCTGTGGTTTGCTGCTGCTAACCCTAGATCTGAAAATCTTCATCACTGTTCTTGCGCCTTGCTCCCCTGTGAGTCCTGCAGGTTCCGCATCCCGACGAGATACTTGCAGCGCTCGAAATTAGCCTTCGGAAGGACCTTCGTAAGGAAATCGGCTGCTTGATCTTCTGTCCGTACGAACTCAAAGGTAAATGCCTTTTTCTCCATCTGTTCACGCACCCAATGGTATTTGATGTCCATGTGCTTTGTACGTCCGTGCCAGTTGTCGTTTTTCGCCAATGCTATGGCCGATTTGCTGTCCGATCTGATGGTAGTTGGTATGCCTGTACAAGAATAATCGGTATTCGAGAATTATTCGATATTCGTTCGAATACCTGAATTCGAGAGAATAAGAAACAGCCGTGTATTCGAAAATATTCGTATCATGAGTATTCGTGAATGTAGAATATCCGGCTAACGGATATTCGGGATATTCGTTACTATTCGGTATTCTACCATTACCCACCCCCCACCCCACCCCCTTTCCCACATGCGGCTATCATCTTTGGCAATCTGTCTACAAGAGGCCTCATGAGAGCCGTGCACAAAAGTCTAGCAAGATCTTTGCTGAGCAGGGTTAGCGAAGGTTCATGGTGCGGGTTTGAGTCGTGGTGCTGATATTATAAGGTGCATTGAATCACACTTTGTCGAACATGCATTAGCCGTTCGATACTGGCTATACAAAACATCTTATTACTGGACACTTCTTCGTATTCGATTCGGATTCGGTGGTATTCGAATCGTATTCGTATTCGGTTTCGGGTCAGTATTCGGTCAAATAAGAAAACACCCAGTATTCGGAGAATATCCATGAAAACTATTCGTATTCGTATTCGTATTCGTTTGTACAGGCTTAGTAGTTGGTCCTGCAATGTGTATCCCCATTTCTTGCATCAAACGCCGAAGCCATACTCCTTCTTGACAGGCATAGAATAACGCCATGTATTCCGCTTCCGCGCTCGAGAGTGCAATGTCGTTTAGCTTCTTTGCTTGCCAAGTGATTGCTGTCCCGCCCAGGAGAAAGACGTATCCATAAGCTCCCTTCCGGTCCTTCTTGTCTGATGCATGAGATGCATCAGCATATCCGATTAGCTCCATTGTTTCTTCTCCGCCTTCGTAGAGTAGCCCCTCTTCTCCCCGTTGCTGCAGATAAGCGATTGTGCGCTGCATCTCCTTCCACTTGCGGCCTTCTGGCTGCAGCACGTTCTGCCCCAAGAAGCTGGCAGCATGTGCGACGTCTACCCGCGTACAAGAGACGGGGTACATCACCGATCCGACGCGTGACTGGTAAGCCTTCAATGCTCGCTCCTTGCTGCCCCATTGGATGAGTTCTTCTTCAGGATTGATTTCTTTCTCCGAGAGGCTGCTGAGCGGAGTTGTCACGACCTTGGTGCAGCCTGGTGTCCCAAATCGTTCTTGCAGCCGATGAATGTACTTCTTTTGGTAGAGCAGTAGCTTCTTCTCCTCTCGGTCCCGCTCCAGGTTCATGCCAAGGAACAACGTGGCTCGCGGGATCTGCTTCACTTGGAAAACGGCTGCAAGGTGAGCGCACACCTCCTCAACTCTGACCTCCAAAGCTCCGGCCACTAGGATGTCGTCGACGTAGAGTAGGAGATATACTTTCTCCTCCCCTTCCCCTTTCGAGTAAAATGCTCTGTCGCACTGACTTTTCTGGAATCCTCCTTCAAGGAGGCGTGCATCCATAGCCCTGTACCATTCTCGAGGGCTTTGTTTCAGCCCATAGAGCGCTTTCAGCAGCTTGCATTTTCTGTCAGTCCCGTCCTCCATTCCTGTGGGCTGATCCATGTAGATGTCTTCTTGAAGCTCTCCGTATAGAAAAGCGTTCTTGATGTCGAGTTGAACCATGATGTAGTTGCGTGCTGCAACTATCTTGAAGAATGTCCTTGCTGTAGTCAATTTGCTGACTGGTGCATATGTCTCCGTGTAGTCGATCCCCTCCACTTGCGTGTAGCCTTTTGCCACCAGCCGTGCTTTGAACCTCTCCAGCTGCCCCATGTCACCTGTTTTTATCTTAAAAATCCACTTGACGCCAACGGCGTGCCTCCCTTCGGGCATTTGGACAAGTTTCCAAGTGCCTCTCTCCGCGAGAGCGTCCAACTCCTCTTGTATAGCCGCTTTCCACTGCTCCTTGTATGGTCCTGAAAGTGCCTCCTCGATGCTCATGGGTTCTTGTGGCAAGCTGTAGGACTCTCTCCGTTGATCAATGCGGTCGCCGTCGACGTGAGAAGGAGGTGAGTGTGCACGTCTTTCCAGCATGTCATCAAGACCTGTTGGTATTTCGGATTCGGCTTCTTCGTCCGCATCCCTCTTCCCAGCTCCTCTCCTTTCACCGAAGCATCACTTGCACACGTGCCTGCTTCCATCTCCCCTGCTTTCTCCGTGCTTGTACCTCCTTCCTCTCTCCCAATGAGAATAGCACCATCCTGCAGCAAGTTGTCGATCTCTGCTGCTCCTTTGTCATTGTTGCTTGTCTCGAAATTTTCCCAAGGGTCGCTTTTGCCCCCAGTCCTTGGCTGCTCTGTTTTTTCAGCTTCATCCTCTCTAATGTCTTCATATTTGTCGCTCGCAGATTTTGGCAGGAGTGGGGTTGTAGGAGGCTCCTCCATGTCACCGCTGTTGAGCGTCTCCTCAGTTGGCTCCCACACCCAATCCACTCCCGGTTGGGTATGTTCCTCCTCATCTTCTTCCCCTTCATTGTTCGCTGTCCCCAAGCCTTCGTTTTGGGCATCTTCAAGCAGTTCCTCCGCTCGTTGAGGTGTGGCAGGTGCTGTTCCTGGAGTTGTGCCTTTGTTGCTTGCCTTCCAGTCCACGTAGTTAAGGTTTTCGTAGAATGTCACATCTCTGGTCGCCAGCACAATCCCGGTCTCCACGTCCTTGATGATCCAGCCCTTGCTTTCTGGACATGTTCTCAAGTGCACCCCCCACCTTGCCCTTGGCAGAAGTTTGTGACCAGCTCCAGCATGAGGCCTGTATTGCGTCATACAGCCCCATACCCGAAGAAACTTCAGGTTAGGCTTCCGTTTGTAGAATGCTTCGTGAGGTGTCAGGTCCGCTACGAGTCCCTTAATCGGTAGGCGATTTTTCAGCCAGCAAGCCATGCCCAGCGCGTCTCCCCAGTAGGTCAGAGGTAGCTTGCTGTCCGCTATCATGCTTCGCACGCTGTTGAGTAGTGTCCTATTCACCCGCTCCGCAATACTGTTGTGTTGAGGGGTGTGGGGAATAGTACGCTGCCGTCGTATTCCCTTGGCTCTCAGGTAGTCGTTGAACTCCTTGTTGATGAATTCCCCACCGTTGTCGGTTCGAAGTACTTTCAGCTGCTTGCCGCTTTGTCGTTCAGCTTCCGCCAACCAGTCCACAAAACTCGGAAAAACCTGAGTTTTATCCTTGATTTCCGTCACCCATGTGAGCCTTGTGCCGATGTCCGTGAATGTAATGAAGTATCTGCTGCCATGTCGTGATGTGACCCTCATTGGACCGCATACGTCCGCTGCCACCACTTCCATTGCCCCATATGGCTCCTTCGGTCCATGTCTTGGATGGGGAGCCTTTGTAGCTTTTCCTTCAACACATGAGTCGCACTTCGTATGGGATTCCTCAGCTCCAGTCACCTTCACTCCCGCTGCCATGTTTTTCTTCATCATCTCCTTGATTCGTTGAGTGCTCGCATGCCCCATCCTTTTGTGCAGGAGATTGATGTCAACTGCTTCCGCCGCTGCTGCCATGGGAAGCTTCAGCTGCTGCAGCTCGGTCACTGCAGTGTTTTCCAGCATGGTACGTAGCTCTTCTCGGGCCTTCTTCCCTTCTTCAGGTTCAGGATGATAGGTAACCTTGTCTTTGCGCGAATCTTGCTCCTTCAGCTTCATCTCGTAGAGTCCTTGAGTCCGTGCGCCTTCCGCTAGCAATTTCCAGTCGGGATCGAACACCCACAGCTTTCCATTGTCACTGAAGGTCTTGCAGCCACTACTGTCCAGTTGCGTTTGGCTTATGAGGTTAAGGGACAGCTTCTCCACTAGTAGAACGTTGTTCATTTTCAGCTCCCCATAGGGACTCTGTAAGATCAGGTCCCCTTCTCCTTGCACTTGAAGTTTTCCCTCATCCCCGAGTAGGACATAAGGGACTCCGGATTCCCGGTAGTTGCGTAGCCAATCAGCCCGGTGTGTCATGTGCTGTGTACACCCGCTGTCCATAAACCAAGCCGTTTCCTTGAATCCTTTTGACAGCAGGCACACCTCGGATGCTCGAGCAACGTTGGCTTTGTGGGCGCCTCCAAGGATGGGGTCCACCTTTGGTGTTTCTTCCACAGTTGCAGGTGCCTCCATAAGGTTTGTCTTCGCTGCTGCTGCTGGCCTTTGTTGTTGCAGCTCTTTTCCTCGAAAGTTTCTGCTAGCTCGGTTGTGGTAGCAATCGGACGCCTTGTGCCCATATTTGCCGCAATGGTTGCAATTTCCATTGAATCCTCCGCTTGCCTTGTAGCCTTCTCCACGTCCCGTCTCGCTGTTTTGCTGCCAGCGCCCTGTCCCTTTGTAGTTTCTTGCATTGGGGTTGGAATAACAGTCCGCAGCTTTGTGACCCTTCTTCCCGCAGTGGTAGCAGCTGCCAGAGTTCCTTGGTGTCGCTGTTGCATTCAGATTTGCAGGCCTGTTGTCCTCTGCTGCCGTTGCCACTGCTTCCCTCCTTTTCAGGTCAGATTTGACCAGCTCAAGCGCCTGGAGGGTCTCGAGCAGCTGGGTCATGTCCTTGGGCGTGTTGCAGGTCAAGATTCCGATTTCTGCCGTCCACTCCTTAGGTAAGCCGCTGATGATGTATCCCATCATGTGCTTCTCTGATTCGGGTGCCCCCATTGCCGTGAGATCGTCATTGTAGCTCTTGGCTCTATTCACGTAGTCAATAATCTTCTCCGTTGGCTCCATTGCGAGCAGCAGCAGCTTCTTTCTCACTGCAGTCAGATTTGTGTCAGTGCGTCCGAGGTACACTGCTTCCATGTATGCCCATGCACGTTGTGCTGAGTTGATGTCGTCTGCAAACTGGTCCAGCCCCACAGCGATGGAGTCTGAGACCGCATGACACAGTTGGAAGAAGGCCTGTAACTCTTCTTCTTGTATGTCCTCTTTTCTTGTGTCGTTGCCGTTGCAGGTGGAGGTACTCCTTCCTCCGTCTCCTCGTCCGCCTTGTAGAAGTGCCATATATCAATCTCTCTTGCCCGCCGCATGAACTTAAGGCGCCATGTGCTGTAATTGTTGCCATTGAACCGTTGCGCCTCGCTCAGGCCGATCGTTGGCCTGGCCACCATTTGCCCTTGTGTTAGGGCCTCCAAGAGGGCTTGGACTTGGGGAACTTCAGCACTGACTGAAGAACCCGAGCTTGCCTCACCATCCCCGTTCGGCATGATGCAGGAACTTGTCTTGGCCCTTGTGTAATACTTGAAACGCACTAGAACCAGCTCTGATACCAGCTCTTAGACTTGGTTGCAGTCAGTACGTGACTTCGCAGGTCACGAAAACAGCAGTAGCGGGCTTCAGATTGGATCTGAAAGTTGAAGAAGTAGGTTGCTTTCCAACCCAAGTTGTAAACAGAAAGTTTCACTATGAAAATGTGATACAATGAGGAAAACAGAATTGATATTTAAGCAATCCGAAATCCGAATTTCAAAGTGCGCCTCGCGTAACGCGCCTCGTCGCGAATCCGAAATTCGTAACAGTAACCGACGTTGAAAACCGTAATTCAAACTGAACCGTCGGTGAAACCGACTTTCTCCAACTCCACCGAACACCGCCTCCAGAAAGGTTGGGAAAAATTATGGCGGTCCAGAACGTTCTCCCTTCTCTTCCTCCTGAAACCCTCGTTTTCACCAGCTCTTCCTCACGATCTCTCACCTAACTCCTCCCACCATCAGAAACTCAATGTCCAGCCTATTCCTTCCCACCACCATAGGTAAGGCATTTTCCAGCCGTCCCGTTTGTCGTTTTTCGCTCTTGAAGTCGGTGCAGCGGCGAAACCACTTCTAACATCTTCCCCTCCTCTTCTGCCAAACACCCCAACAATCCTCCCATTCCTCGTCCCCCACCCATCCAGCCTTCCCCCACGTTCTCCCCCACCAAACACCATGTGCCACGTGCTCACCAGCAGGCTGCAGAAGGACGTGACTATAACGAATCCCACCAGCCACTTAACCGCGTCCCCCAGAAACTTCTGCTGAAGCTTCCGCCTGGGTCCCGGGCTCTGCGGGGGTCCGCTATGCGGGGTGCCTCCGAGCCTAGCTTCCGCCAAGGGGGACGAATCCGAGCCTAGGGTCATTGCTGAGGGTCGGTCGAAGGCTCGGTAATGCGGCTGGCTCAGACCTGATAAACCGCCTGTCGTTCCGCCAATAGGAATCGAGTATTGGGGATTGGAGCCTGGCCGATCAGAGGCCATTGCTGCATGTATATTGGCCGAATGTGACGCGACAGCAGCAGGTGAATGGGGCAGTAACGCGGCGAATGCGACAATGGCGAGGCTAACGCGACACTATCGCGGTGAATGCGACAGTGGCGGAGCCAACGCGACACTACAGGGGTGGACGCGAACGGCGAAAACGTGCGCGTACGGAGAGGGGAAAATAAAGAGACACTTAAGTTGCGCCGTGCTGAAGTGAAGACCGAGATTTAGGACCGTTCTTGTAAATAGTGAAATAACTAATGTCTGTAAAACCCAGGGCCCGCATGTTTCAAGAGAGGATGGATGGTTGGTTCGAGAGACATGGCTGGCTCGCAGGATGCGTCGAAACACAGGGGCGAAAGTCGCGTACTACAGTTCTGAGTTTCGCCCAGGTTACCAAACCCCTCGCAGAAGAATCGTACAGGATGACGAAACTTTGGGACCGACAAAATGTTGAGTTGCTTTGAAGGCAAATGTTCCGTCCGTCCTGTGTTGACTTTTCAGTATAGCTTCGTTTTTCAGTATACAAAAGCATTTTCATATTAAGTCCCAGAAACTGGCTTCACGCTTTTGAAAGAGGAAAAGGGAAAGAGGGAGAAGGAAAAGGGAAAGAAAGACACCAGAAACAACTCAAACGCAACACCCATAAAAAGCCCCATAAAAATACACCGCGCGAGATCGCACAGCTGGAGGTACAACCAGGCGAGGAGGAGATGCTCGCACATGTATAGGCGTGAACAAGGCTCGACGTAGGACATACTTTTTGTGCTAAGTCATAAAATGAACTGTTTGATGTTATACTTATGGTATAGAGAAAGCAACTAGCTGTCTCTTTATAACATGTTTGTAAGTTATTTATTTCGTTATTGCTCATGGTATTTTATTACTACCACTGATTGTTGTTAATTACAATTTTTTAAAGAACATAAGTTTTTTTCTCGTTTTCCTAAGCAATATTGTTCTCTATTGAGCTTGTGTATTTGCAGCCCATTCTTATGTGTCACAAACAGCTAATAGTAATCATCTACAACTTTCTTGATTTTGGCGAGTATAAAGGAACTGGTGGATTTCGATTGTGAAAACTGGTTCGTGCCTCGTTGGCAGAAAATTTTCTTGCCAGCGCTACACAAACCCAACCAAGCCTTTCCCCAAGGTCAACTCTACTCCCTTGGGAGTCCCGTTTCTTGAATTCAAGCACCTGTTAAACTGTGTTATGTTGGTAGGCTGTAGTGGGGTAGCTAATATGGGGTACAACCCCAACTAGGGTTTTCTACTTGTACCCAATTCTTCCATTCAATGCACCATTCTTGCCTAGTCCTGTTGACATGGTATCAGAGCAGGAGGTCCCTAGGACCTACCGACCGTTTTTTTTAGGGCCCACCACCGCTCGCATGCGGTTACCACGCTACCCCGTGCCCTAGCCTCGTAGCGCCCTCGTGCGCCCTCGTTAGCGCCCTCGCGCGCCCTCGTTAGCGCCCTCGCGCGCCCTCGTTAGCGCCCTCGCGCGCCTCTCGTTAGCGCCCTCGTGCGCCCCTCGTTAGCGCCCTCGCCCGCCGCGCTGCTCGTCGCGCCGCCCGCCGCGCTGCCCGCCGCGCTGCCCGCCAGTAGCGCCGCCCATCCGCCGCGCTACCCGCTCGCGCTGCCCGCTCGCAAAGTCGCCCGCCCGCCGCGCTGCCCGCTCGCAGCGTCGCCCGCCCGCCGCGCTGCCCGCTCGCAGCGTCGCCCGCCCGCCGCGCTGCCCGCTTGCAGCGCCGCCTGCCCGCTCGCAGCGTCGCCCGCCCGCCGCGCTGCCCGCTCGCAGCGTCGCCCGCCCGCCGCGCTGCCCGCTTGCAGCGCCGCCTGCCCGCCGCGCTGCCCGCTTCGTAGCCCGCCCCCCGCACTGCCCGCTCGCAGCGTCGCCCGCCCGCCGCGCTGCCCTCTTTGCAGCGCCGCCTGCCCGCCGCGCTACCTGCCACGCTGCCCGCTCAGAGCGCCGCCCGCCCGCCGCGCTCCCCACCGAGCTACCTACATGCAGCGCTGCGGCAGCTTGCTTTGCTCAGTCGCACTGTCACTATGGCTTCCATCCGCGTGCTGTCGTTCGATGCTGAGGGCCGCCCTGTGAAGTTCGCCACTTGGCTGGATGACCTGCAGCTGTTCCTCCTGAGCGATAGCAAGGAGCATGTGTCGCTCTATGATTACGCGTCTGGTGCTGCGCCTGCCCCTCCTGCCACAGCTGAGCTTAGTGTTCGTTCCCACTGGCAGACTCGTGACGCAGCTGCTCGCCTAGCCATTCGCAGTCACCTGCCGTTAGCTGAGCTCGAGCATTTTGGCGACTGCAAATCCGCTAAGGCCCTGTACGACGCTGTCGTTGCTCGCTACTCCTCGCCTGCCACAGCCGAGCTTAGCCGCCTCATGCTGCCTTACCTGTTCCCTGAGCTGTCCACCTTTGCTACAGTCGCCGATCTTATCACCCACCTTCGCACTAGTGATGCTCGCCTGCGTGCCGCCCTTCCCACCGAGTTCTGCGCTAAGAATCCCCCTCCACTGTACTGGACACTCCACTTCATAGTCACCCGTCTCCCTGACACCCTCAGCTCAGTTCGAGACCACTTCCTTGCTCGCTGTCCCACTGAGCTCACAGTCGCCCTCCTAGAGGAGCACCTGCTAGCGGCCGAGAAGAGCATTGTAGCTGTCGGTGCTGCTCGTGGCGCTCCTCGCACCCCCATCTTTGAGGGGTGTTCTCCCTCTCCCCTCGCTCCCTCCTACGCTACTGCTGCTGCTGTTGACTTCCTTGGTGCTGAGTCTGCTGGCGCTGCTTCTGCTCCTGGTGGGAGGCGCCGCACCGGCAAGGGCAAGGGGGGCAAGGGTGGCGGGGGTGGCGCTGGGGGGGGAGGAGGTGGGGGAGGTGGGGGGGGAGGCGGTGCTGGAGGGAGCGGTGGCGGGAGCGCTGGTGGGAGTGGGGTCGGCGGTGGAGGCGGGGGCGGCGGAGGAAGCAGTGGCAGTAGTGGCGGCGGCGGCGGCGGTGGCGGCGGCGGTGGCGGTGGTGGCGGTGGCGGTCGGAGCGGAGGTAGTGGTGGTGGCGGAGGTCGGAGTGGAGGCACTGGCTCGGGCCAGAGCTCCCAGCAGCAGCAGCGTCCCCAGACGACCCAGCAGCTTCGTGAGTGGCTTGCTCAGCGTGGGACGTCGGGGGGCAGTGTCCGCTGTTCCTATGTCATTCGCACAGGTGACCGCAAGGGACAGACGTGTGGGAAGTTCCACACCCCGTACCGCTGCTTCTCCCGCCTTGACGACGCTTGGCGTGAGGAGATGGGCGAGGATGTTGAGCGCCCCCGCTGGGCGGAGCTGATGA
This sequence comes from Closterium sp. Yama58-4, assembly GCA_947470075.1. Lineage (NCBI taxonomy): Eukaryota > Viridiplantae > Streptophyta > Zygnematophyceae > Desmidiales > Closteriaceae > Closterium > Closterium sp. Yama58-4. The sequence continues at coordinate 475,273 of CANIUD010000242.1, forward strand.
GGGCTGGTGTTGATATCTTTGCTCTTGACTATGATGCTATTATTGCTGCCATGTATGCATTGACTGTTAGTGCCGAGGGAGACTGTTACTTGTGTGTGCCGCCTGACCCAGGTATAGAGCCCGCTGCCTTGGGTACTAGTGAGTCTGCTCTCTCTGGTCTGGTGCCCTCTGTGGCTGCTCCCTCCGGTACTGTCCCTGCTGCTTGTGAGTCTGCTCTCTCAGGTACAGCACCCACAGAGACTGCTCTCTCAGGTACTGCACCGGCTGAGGCCTGTCACACCTTCACCCTTGACTCAGGTGCTTCCCGCTGTTTCTTTCGTGACCGTACTGAGCTCACACCGCTTCCTGCACCGGTCCCAGTCTCCTTGGCTGACCCCTCTGGGGGCCCAGTCCTTGCACGGTCCACCACTGTGCTCCCGTGTCCAGCGGTTCCGTCTGGCTCGTTGTCGGGTTTCCACCTCCCCTCGTTCTCGACGAACCTGGTGAGCAACGCTGTCATCCAGGATCAGTGGGTTGACACCTTTACCCCTGGAGGACAGCGTGTGGCGATCCTCACGTGCTCCAGGACCGGCCGTCACCTGGCTACGTTTACCCGTCAGCCGGGGTCGAGTCTCTACACACTGACCACTGCGTCTCCTCAGGTCGCTGCTGTCGGTCAGGTGTCCGCGTCAGGTCTGGTAGCCCACGCCTGTGAGTGTCGTTCCTTGTCGCACCAGACTCTTCTCTGGCACCACCGCCTGGGTCACCCCTCCTTGCCACGCCTCCGTGGCATGCACCGTCGCCACCTTGTGTCTGGTCTTCCCAGGTCCCTCCCTCCCCTCCCTGCCTCGCCTGCGCCGCCTTGCCTTCCTTGCGTCGAGGGGCGGCAGCGCGCCGCTCCTCACTCCTCCTCGTTCCCCCCGACAGAGGCTCCTCTGCAGACCCTCCACCTGGACGTGTGGGGCCCAGCCCGCGTTCGTGGTCAGGGCGGTGAGCGGTACTTTTTGCTGGTTGTCGACGACTACTCGCGTTACACCACGGTCTTCCCCTTGCGCACCAAGGGTGAGGTCCCTGCTGTTCTGATCCCTTGGATCCGCACTGTTCGTCTCCAGCTCCGCCGCCGTTTCCGGACGGATCTTCCTGTCCTGCGTCTGCACTCTGACAGAGGTGGTGAGTTTTCCTCCGACCTCTTGAGGACCTTCTGTCAGGCGGAGGGCATCGAGCAGACCTTCACGCTTCCGGACTCCCCACAGCAGAATGGGGTTGCTGAGCGCCACATTGGCCTGGTCATGGAGGTCGCTCGTACCTCCTTGGTCCACGCGGCGGCTCCCCATTTTCTGTGGCCGTTTGCTGTCCGGTACGCCGCGCATCAGCTCAACCTCTGGCCCCGTGTCTCCTTGCCGGAGACCTCGCCCACACTGCGTTGGACGGGGGAGGTTGGCGATGCGTCGCGCTTCCGGGTGTGGGGTGCTCGTGCCCTTGTCCGCGATACGTCCGCGGACAAGCTCTCCTCCCGCACGCTTCCCTGTGTCTTCCTTGGCTTTGTCCCTGACGCGCCTGGCTGGCAGTTTTACCACCCCACCTCGCGCCGGGTCTTCGCCTCTCAGGACGTCACCTTTGACGAGTCGGTCCCTTTTTACCATCTCTTCCCCTACCGCACTGCCCCCCTCCCTCCCCCGCCGCTTTTCCTTGCTCCTGGTCCCCCTCCGGTAGACCCCCTTCCCCCTCAGGGTCCTGCTCCTTCAGGTGTCTCTCAGGTAGACCCTCCTCCTGTCGCTGAGCCTGTCGAGGTCACAGGTGACTCAGGTGCTGCTGCAGGTGGTGCTGCTGGGAGTGCTGAGCCTGGGGGTGCTGAGCCTGCGAGTGCTGTGCCTGGGAGTGCTGGGGCTGCGGGTGCTGGGACTGCGGGTGCTGGAGCTGAGGGTACTGTGCCTGAGAGTTCGGCGCCTGGGGGTGCTGAGCCTGGGGGTGCTGCGACTGGGGGTGCTGAGCCTGCGTGTGCGGAGTCTGGGGGTGCTGAGCCTGGGGGTGCTGCGCCTGAGGGTACTGAGCCTGGGGGTGCTGCTACTGAGCCTACGGAGCCTGGGGTTGCTGCGTCTGGGGGTGCTCCGGTTCGGGGTGCTGAGCAGTCTCTCACACCGCAGCAGCTTCGTGACTGGTACGTCCGGCGCTTTCGCCGTTCTCGTGGCTCTTCTGGAGTTGGGGGTGCTGGAGCTGCTCGTCCTGGAGGTGCTCGTACTGGGGGTACTGGAGCTGCCGGGACTGGTTGTTCTGGGAGCACTGAGACTGGAGCTGCTGGAGCTGGGGACTCTGGAGCTGGCGGTGCTAGCGGAGTTGGAGCTGCCGGCTCGTCCGGTGCTCTTCCTGGCGGTACTGGAGCTGCTGGAGCTGACGACACTGGAGCTGACGGTTCTGGACACGGTGGTCCTGCTGGTTCTGGAGGTGCTGGCGAGGGGAGGTCTGACGCTGCTGGGGCCTCTGGTGCTGACGTCGCCGACTCGGGGGGTGCTGCGGCGGAGGGTGCTGGTCCTGGTGCTTCTGGTGCTGCGGGTGCTGGAGGTGCTGGCGGAGCTCCGCCGTCGCGCCTGTTCTTCGCTCCTCCGTCGCCGTCGGCTTTGCCGCCGCCTGACACGGTGCTTCGCCAGGTTCTTTCCCTCCCGTCTTCCACTGGCCTTCCCCTCCAGCCTGGCTCCCCCCTCCCTGCTCCTGTGCCTTACACTGCACAGCCGGACTCGCTTACGGAGCGTCGTGAGCCTGCGTCTCGTCCTGCCTCGCCTGTTCGCGCTGCTCGCACTGCTCGCACTGGTCCCACTGGCCGTCGTGTCGCGCGTCCGCGTCCTCCTCCTGTTCCTGGCACGCACATTATGGCACTTCGTCCTTCCACTGGTCCACAGCGTGTCCCCCTACCGTCTCCTCCTGCGTCTTCTCTTCCTGACGTTCCCGACCCTGAGTCTGACAGTGTTCGTGCTGCCCACCCTACTGTTACGCGTCTTCTCGCCACTGTTGTCACTGACCCGTCGTTTGAGTCTTCTGCTGCGTCTGCCCTGGTCGCTGAGCTTGTCGACTTTGCTGCTGCCTGTCGCCTAGACTACGCCACCAGTCTTGTTGCTGAGTCTGAGTCTGTCTGTCCTCCGTCCGTCGGGGGTGAGTGTGCTCTTGGCACGGACGTCCTTGAGGACAGGCAGGAGGACTTTCACTCTCTTGCGGCTGCTGTACCTCATCTCGTGGCCTGGTTGCTTGCCCCTGAGGGAGACCCGGATGCACTAGACATCCCCACTCCTCGCAATTACGCAGAGGCGATCTCGGGTCCCTACTCCTCTCAGTGGCAGACAGCCATGGACGCAGAGATGGCATCCTGGAAGTCCACAGGCACCTACGTCGACGAGGTTCCCCCTCCTGGGGCGAACATCGTCGATGGCATGTGGATTTTCAGGGTGAAGCGGCCGCCAAGCCTCTCCACCTGTCTTCAAGGCTCGTTACGTTGCTAGAGGCTTCAGTCAGCGTCAGGGGGTTGACTTCTTCCAGACCTTCTCCCCCACCCCGAAGATGACCACTCTTCGGGTTCTGCTGCACGTTGCTGCTCAGCGTGACTATGAGCTTCACTCTCTTGACTTCAGCACAGCGTTCCTGCAGGGCAGCCTGCACGAGGAGATCTGGTTGCGCCGCCCACCTGGCTTTACTGGGTCGTTTCCTCCTGGTACCCAGTGGAGCCTCCGCCGGCCAGTCTACGGTCTCCGCCAGGCACCACGTGAGTGGCACGACACACTGAGGACTACTCTTGCGGCTCTTGGGTTCGCGCCGTCTACTGCTGACCCGTCGCTGTTTCTGCGCACAGACACGTCGCTGCCGCCGTTCTACATTCTCGTGTACGTCGACGACTTGGTCTTTGCTACTGCTGACACTGAGGCACTCGCTCGTGTGAAGTCGGAGCTGCAGAAGAGACACACCTGCACTGACCTGGATGAGCTGCGTAGCTACCTTGGCTTGCAGATCACCCGGGACAGAGCACGCCGCACCATTACCCTGACTCAGTCACACATGGTGCAGCAGGTCTTTCAGCGCTTCGGCTTCCAGTTCTCCTCACCACAGGCCACACCTCTGGCTACCAGCCACTCGCTCTCAGCTCCACCTTCGGACGAGTCCGTAGAGCCGAGTGGCCCGTACCCAGAGCTTGTAGGCTGCCTCATGTACCTGATGACTTGCACGCGACCTGACCTCGCGTACCCTCTTAGCATCCTTGCTCGTTACGTTGCGCCTGGGAGACACAGGCGAGAGCACTGGGAGGCTGCTAAGAGGGTGCTGCGTTACTTGTGCAGCACATCAGGCATGGGGCTGGTGCTTGGAGGACGCGACAGAGTTGCCCTCACTGGTCACTCGGACGCTTCTTGGGTGGACGACCTGGCTACGCAGCGGTCGTCACAGGGTTACACCTTCAGCCTTGGCTCTGGTTCTGTCTCGTGGCGGTCCACCCGCTCTTCTTCTGTTCTCGGCTCTAGTTGTGAGGCTGAGATCTACGCCACGGCCATGGCTGCACAGGAGTTACGCTGGCTCACCTACCTGCTGACTGACTTGGGAGAGCGGCCTAGTTCTCCTCCAGTTCTGTACGGCGACAACAAGGCGGCCCTTGCCTTGTGTCAGGAGCACAGACTGGAGCACAGGACGAAGCACATTGCTCTTCGCTACTTTCTTGCTCGAGAGCTGCAGCAGCGAGGTCAGCTTCGGCTTGTGTACGTGGACTCGAAGGCCAACACTGCTGATATCTTCACCAAGGCGCTCCCGCCTAGTGATCATCAGCGGCACTGTACTTCCTTAGGCCTTGTGTCCACATTCCCTCATTTGCTTACTGCTTGACTTTCTTTGTACTGTCCTTTATATATATCTTGTTGCTTGCTTGCTAGGTCTTGATCACTGTGTTGCTTGTCTTGTACTATATCTAGCACTGCATGTGAACTGGCCTTGTGGCCTTTGCTTGTGCTCGGAGTGTGGTGACGTTGTGATCCACCTGGGCTTGCTTTGCTTTGCTGGACTGGTCTTGTGACCCTTTGTTCTCCCCCACTTTGCCTATGGGGGTGTGTTAAACTGTGTTATGTTGGTAGGCTGTAGTGGGGTAGCTAATATGGGGTACAACCCCAACTAGGGTTTTCTACTTGTACCCAATTCTTCCATTCAATGCACCATTCTTGCCTAGTCCTGTTGACAGCACCTGCTCGACCCTGATCTCCCCTTATCTTCCCGCCTCAAATACCTTCCACTCGTTTTGTTAGAACCACCTTGCCGTCACCTCTCCCTCACTCCCGGCCGTCGCCTCACCTCACCCCCCACCGTCGCCTCTCCCTCCCTCCCCGCCGTCGCTCTCCCTTCCTCCTCGTCGTCGCCTCTCCCTCCCTTCCCGCCGTCGCCTTTGGTGGGTTGCTGCACGACCACGCGTTGTTTTCTTAGGCACGGTTGTCTCAGGTGCGTTTGCTACTCTCTCCGAAATGTCCTATCTTTCCACTTTCCTCGTAAGTTCTCAATGCCGATTGGTCTCCTCTTAGCATTGTGCCTCCATTTTAAGAAGGGGAGAGAGGGAGTGTGAGGGAGTGTGTGCGCACGAGAGCAAACACGCAGGCGCATAGCGCGTTGGCGCCTAACGTGTTGAGAAAGCTAGGCAAACGATAGAAACAGCAAAGAGAGTTTTGCACTAGCAGCAGGTAGGATACATATAGGAAACCCTAGTTTGGGTTGTACTCACTATAGAGTACCCCATTGCAGGCTAGACAAACATAACATTCTGACACACCCCCATAGTCAAAGTGGGGTATAATCAGCACAACAAGCAGGCATAGCAATAGTTCACAATGATAAGCAAAGCTACAGATTATCACAGAGGGCAAGTGAGGATGAGGAGAAACTGTGGGGGCGAGAAGATGGGAGGCGACGGCTGAAGCTGCAGACACATGGCACCAGGAGTGCACAGCACTGACGCTACCAGGCTAAACCCGGACTACACGGCGACAGGCGCAGCTGGCTCGCTGTGCTCCCAGGAGTGCTCACACTGTGGCTACCGGGCGCAGAGCCCCGGACTACTCAGGCCACAGGGGGTCGTGGCTCTCTGGACTACCAGGAGTGCTCACACTGTGGCTACCGGGCGCAGAGCCCCGGACTACTCAGGCCACAGGGGGTCGTGGCTCTCTGGACTTCAGGCGCTGCGGACGACAAGAGAGCTACCTCCACACAACCTCTTCCAGCTGTCCCACACCCCTTTCACACACCCTCTGCTGTACCTCTAGCACTGCTCACACGCCACCCCCCTAGTACCACTCCGACGGCTCCAACACACCCACCCCCCTCAGCGGTAGCTGCAGCAGTGGGAGCCGGAGGAGGAGGAGGAGCAGGGGACGGCGCACACACCTGTCACCCCCATACTCGCCACTCCCAAACCCTAAAACAGGAGCGCGGGCAGCAGCAGGGGTGGGGCGCGGTCAGCAGCTCGGGGGACGGCGTGCGCAGGTCGAACGAACCGCGCGCGGGCCGCCCGGGCCGCGCGCGGACCTGGCGCAGCCCGTACGGGCTGCGCGCGGGCCTGGCGCAGCCCGTACGGGCCGCGCGCGGGCCTGGCGCAGCCCGTACGGGCCGCGCGCGGGCCTGGCGCAGGTCGTACGGGCCGCGCGCGGCCCGCGCGCGGCCCAGGGGCGCTTCGACGGGCGACGGGGGCGTTTCGACGGGCGACGGGGGGCGCTTCGACGGGCGACGGGGGCGTTTCGACGGGCGACGGGGGGCGCTTCGACGGGCGACGGGGGGCGCTTCGACGGTGGGAAACCGCCGCGCGCCTCGGGGCGCACGGCGGGCAGAAAACCGCCGCGCTTTCGGAACGCGCGGCGAGCAGAAAATCGTAGAAACCCTAAAAACGCGGCAGGCAGAAAACGTCGCGCGCCCGAGGCGCTCGAGAAGCAAAACAGCAGCGGAAGCATCGGGTGGGCCCACCCACAGGATCGACCCAGGAGGGTCGACCTGCTCTGATAGCATGTTGAGAAAGCTAGGCAAACGATAGAAACAGCAAAGAGAGTTTTGCACTAGCAGCAGGTAGGATACATCTATGAATTCCTAGTTTGGGTTGTACTCACTATAGAGTACCCCACTGCAGGCTAGACAAACATAACATTCTGACATAACGGGCTGGCGCCAAACGCGCTGGCGCCTAGCACGCTGGCGCCTAACGCGCAAGCGCCTAGAGCGCTGGCGCCTAACGCGCTAGCGCCTAGCGCGCTGGCGATTGCTGCGCTGGCTCCTAGAGCGTTGGCGCCTAGCGCGTTGGCGCATAGCGCGCTGGCGCCTAATGCGCAGGCATCTAGAGCGCTGGCGCCTAACGCGTTGGCGCTTGCTGCGCTGGCGCCTAACGCGCTGGTGCCAGACGCGCTGGCGCCAAACGCGCTGGCGCCAAACGCGCTGGAGCCAAACGCGCTGGCGCCAAACGCGCTGGCGCCTAACGCGCTGGCGCCTAGCGCGCTGGCGCATAGCACGCTGGTGCCTAACGCACCGGCGCCTAGCGCGCTGGCGCCTAATGCGCAGGCGCATAGCGCGCTGGCGCCTAAGGCGCTGGCGCCTTACGCTCTGGCACCTAATAATGCGCTGGCGCCTTACGTACTGGCGCCTTACGTTTGGCGCCTTGCAGGTGCCCTCGCAGCGTGCTGGCACCTTGTAGCGTGCTGGCGGCTTGTGCGCTGCTGCCTTGTTTGCGGCGCTGGCAAATTCCTGCGGCAGCCTTGTTGCGCCAGCGCGCTGGTAAATTTGTGCACAGGCTCACGCGTTGCTGCAGTGAGCTCACGCGTTGCTGCAGTAAATGTTCTCACGCGTTGCTGCAGTGAGCTCACTGCAATGAGCTCACGCGTTGCTGCAGTGAGCTCACGCGTTGCTGCAGTGAGCTCACGCGTTGCTGCAGTGAGCTCACGCGTTGCTGCAGTGAGCTCACGCGTTGCTGCAGTGAGCTCACGCCTTGCTGCAGTGAGCTCACGCGTTGCTGCAGTGAGCTCACGCGTTGCTGCAGTGAGCTCACGCGTTGCTGCAGTGAGCTCACGCGTTGCTGCAGTGAGCTCACGCGTTGCTGCAGTGAGCTCACGCGTTGCTGCAGTGAGCTCACGCCTTGCTATAGTGAGCTCACGCCTTGCTGCAGTGAGCTCATGACTTGTTACAGCAGCCCGCTTGCTCCTCTGCCAGTGCCTTGCTGCAACTCTCTGGCACCTTGTAGCATGGCGATGCCCAGCTCGTTGCACCAAGGCACCTTGCTCGCTGGAGCCTTGCTGCACACCAGCGTGGTGTGCGTGACCCCAGGGGATCTATGCTTCAAACCACGCTTGTGAGTCGTCAAATGCAGTGTTCTTTTGTACTTATTTCTTTCAAGTTTCATTTCACAATCAAGTGTGTGCTCGTCATTGAATAGTTCACTCCGTTTTTCGACTACAATTCGTTTTCTGCTTGACCTGTTTGTTTTGCAAGGTGTGCGAGACGCGTTGTGGGGAGCAGGGAGGGATCGAGAGAGGGGGCAATGTGGAAAAGGGTGGGAGGAGATTTCGATGGTAGAGGAGAGGAAGGAAGGCGGAAAGGGGGAGGAAGGGGGGGACAAGGTAGCAGAGGTTGATACATAATTAACTTATTGCAACTCTTTGTTATGCTTGTCTGCTCTCAATCCTATTTGTGTATGTATGCGTGTGCGGTGCGGGTGTGTTTGTGCGGGTGTGTGTTCATGTCTTGTCATTGTGTTTGTTTCATTGTGGGGTTGCACTTCGATGCATTCGGTTACGTGGGTTGTACTTTTTTTACGTGCGTTTGCATTCGTGTTTGTGGGATGTGTGTTTCAAAGTGCAGTGTTAGTATGTGTTATGTATGCAATTAGAGGTTGTTAATCGTCTTTGGGGCAGCGTGTTTTCGCTGTTTCAACGACCCCATCAACCTCTGTTGCTGCATGATGCATTTTAACATTCATTTTGAATCACTCAATCCACCTCATTCCTTGTTGTTCATTTGTACAATTGCATTCGTTCATGTGTCAGAATGAACGGACAGGAATGATTGAACTAACAGTGAAATCAGTACAAGTACCTAACCCTAGAATTGTGTACCCCCTATAGGCTAACCCACTGTAGCCTAAACAAACACAACATATATAATGTTTGACACACCCCCATAGGCAAAGTGGGGGAGAGCAAGGGGTCACAAGACCAGTCAAAGCAAAGCAAAACAAGCTCAGGGTGGATCTCAAGGATACCACACAAATTCCGAGCACAAGCAAGTGGTCACAAGACCAGTTCACATGCAGGATGATAATATAACAAGAGATACAGTGATCACAACCTAGCAAGTGTAAACATGCAGGCATATATATAAAGATCACAGTACAAGCAGAGTCAAGAAGTAAGTAAGTGAGGTCCAGCAGGCACAAGGCCTAGAAGAGTACAGAAACGCTGATGGTCACAAGGCTGAAGTGCCTTGGTGAACACATCAGCAAGGTTGGCCTCAGTGGCCACGTAACGCAGACGAAGCTGACCACGCTGCTGCAGCTCTCGAGCAAGGAAGTACCGCAGGGCGATGTGCTTCATTCTGTGCTCCAGTCTGTGCTCCTCACACAAGGCAATGGCAGCCTGGTTGTCGACGTACAGCACTGGAGGAGAACGAGGCCGCTCTCCCAAGTCGGTCAGCAGGTAGGTCAGCCAGCGTAGCTCCTGGGCAGCCATGGCTGTGGCGTAGATCTCAGCCTCACAACTGGAGCTGAGAACAGAAGAAGAGCGTGTAGAACGCCAAGAAACTAAGCCAGAGCCAAGGCTGAAGGTGTAACCCTGAGACGACCGCTGAGTAGCCTGGTCGTCTGCCCAAGAAGCGTTTGAGTGTCCAGTAAGTACAACTCGGTCTCGCCCTCCAAGCACTAGCCCCATGCCCGACGTACTGCACAAGTAGCGCAACACCCTCTTAGCGGCATCCATGTGCTCCTTTCTGTGACGGCCAGGAGCGACATAGCGCGCAAGGATGCTAAGAGGGTATGCAAGGTCAGGTCGAGTGCAGGTCATCAGGTACATGAGGCAGCCCACAAGCTCTGGATACGGGCCACTCGGCTCTACGGACTCATCCGAAGGCAGAGCTGAGAGCGAGTGACCGGTAGGCAGAGGAGTGGACTAAGGCGAGGAGTACGTGAAGCGGAAGCGCTGAAGGATCTGCTGCACCATGTGTGACTGAGTCAAGGTGATGGTGCGCCGTGCTCTGTCCCGGGTGATCCGCAAGCCAAGATAGCTTGTCAGTTCACCCAGGTCTGTGCACGTGTGTCTCCTCTGCAGCTCTGACTTCACGTGGGCGAGTGCCGCGGTGTCAGCAGTGGCAAAGACCAAGTCGTCGACGTACACAAGGATGTAGAACGGCGGCAGTGAGGTGTCTGTGCGTAGAAACAGCGACGGGTCAGCAGTAGAGGGAGCGAACCCAAGAGCCGCAAGTGTCGTCCTCAGTGTGTCGTGCCACTCACGCGGTGCCTGGCGGAGACCGTAGACCGGCCGCTGAAGCCTCCACTGGGTACCAGGAGGAACCGACCCAGTGAAGCCAGGAGGGCGGCGCAGCCAGATCTCCTCGTGCAGGCTGCCCTGCAAGAAAGCAGTGCTGAAGTCAAGTGAGTGAAGCTCGTAGTCGCGCTGAGCGGCTATGTGCAGCAGCACCCGAAGAGTGGTCATCTTCGGGGTGGGGGAGAAGGTCTGAAAGAAGTCAACTCCCTCTCGCTGACTGAAGCCTCGAGCCACGTAGCGCGCCTTGAAGACAGGAGGAGAACCCGGCGGCCGCTTCACCCTGAAAATCCACATGCCACTGACGATGTTCGCCCCAGGTGGGGGAACCTCGTCTACGTAGGTGCGTGTGGACTTCCAGGAAGCCATCTCTGCGTCCATGGCTGTCTGCCACTGAGAGGAGTAGGGACCCGCCATCGCCTCAGCGTAAGTGCGCGGGGTCGGGATGTCTGGTGCATCCGGGTCTCCCTCAGGGGCAACTAGCATGGACACGAGGTGGGGTAAAGCAGCAGCAAAGCACTGGAACTCCTCCTGTCTGTCCTCAAGGACGTCCGTGCCAAGAGCACACTCACCCCCGACGGACGGAGGACAGACAGACTCAGACTCAGACTCAGCAACAAGGCTAGTGGCGTAGTCTAGACGACACCGGGCAGCAAAGTCGATCAACTCAGCGACCAGAGCAGACGCAGCAGAGGACTCAAAGGTAGGGTCAGTGACAACAGTAGCGAGGAGACGGGTGACAGTGGGACTGGCAGCACGACGGGAGTCAGACTCCGGATCAGGAAGAGTAGGCAGAGAGGACGCAGGAGGAGACGGCAGCGGGACACGCTGAGGAGCAGTGGAGGGACGCAGAGTCATGTAGTGAGTGCCAGGGACAGGAGGAGGACGCTCACGTGGGACACGACGACCAGTGCGAGCAGTACGAACAGGCGACGCAGGACGAGACTCAGGCTCACGACGCTCTGTAAGACCTCCTGTGGGACCAGTATAAGGAGAGGGAGCAGGGAGAGGCGAGGCAGGCGGGAACTGGGACTGCGACTGGACAGGCGGAGGACACGCTACGGAGGGAGGAGGACAAGGAGGAGGAGCCTGACCAAGAACCTGCTGAAGAAGTGGTACGAAGTACGGTCGCGGCCGCGCAGCGTCTCCAGAACCAGCAGCGACACCAGCGGCAGGGTCCTCAGCACCAGCAGCAGCTCCACCGTCCAGGTCCTCAGCACCAGCAGCAGCTCGACCGCTCGGGTCCTCAGCACCAGCAGCAGCTCCACCGTCCGGGTCCTCAGCTCCAGCAGTAGCTCCAACGCCCGGGTCCTCAGCACCAGCAGCAGCTCGACCGCTCGGGTCCTCAGCACCAGCAGCAGCTCCACCGTCCGGGTCCTCAGCTCCAGCAGTAGCTCCAACGCCCGGGTCCTCAGCACCAGCAGCAGCGCCACCCCCAGGGTCCGCAGCACCAGGAGCACCACTCCGAAGACTGCAGTGCCGCGCGTACCACTCTCGGATCTGCTGAATGGGGGGGAGCTCCTGGGGAGGAGGGGAAGTACTGGTACGAGCTCCAGTAGCACCTCTCCGGAGGCGGCAGTACTGTAGGTACCTCTCCTACAGCTGCTGGGAGGAGAGGGCTCCTCCAGGTGTAGCACGCTCAGGATCAGCACCTCCAGACACAGCACCCCCAGACGTAGCACCCCCAGGCTCAGCACCTCGAGACTCCGCACCCCCAGGCTCCGCACCCCCAGACTCAGCACGGTCAGGCTCAGCACCCCCAGGCTCAGCACCTCCAGACGCAGCACCCCCAGACGCAGCACCTCCAGACTCCGCACTCCCAGGCTCAGCACCTCCAGGCTCCGCACCGCCAGGCTCCGCACCCCCAGACTCCTCACGGGCAGGCTCAGTACCCCCAGCAGGACGAGAGTCAACAGCTACCTCGACAGGCTCAACCGGGTCTACCTGGGACACACCTGAGGGAGCGGCACCCTGAGGGGGGAGGGGGTCTGGTACCTCAGCACCTGGAGCGAGGAAGAGAGGCGGGGGGGGGAGCGGGGCAGTGCGGTAGGGGAAGAGGCGGTAGTAGGGGACGGACTCGTCAAAAGTGACGTCCTGAGAGGCAAGGACACGACGCGAGGTGGCGTGGTAGAACTGCCAACCAGGCGCGTCCGGGACAAAGCCAAGGAAGACACAGGGGACAGCGCGACGGGAGAGCTTGTCCGCGGACGTGTCGCGAACAAAAGCTCGAGATCCCCAGACCCGAAAACGCGACGCATCGCCAGCCTCTCCCGTCCAACGCAGTGTCGGAGAAGTCTCCGGTAAGGAGACACGGGGCCAGAGGTTGAGCTGATGCGCAGCGTATCGGACTGCAAACGGCCACAGAAAGTGGGGGGCAGCCGCATGAACCAAGGAGGTACGAGCGACCTCCATGACCAAGCCAATGCGGCGCTCAGCAACCCCATTCTGCTGTGGAGAGGCCGGAAGTGTGAACGACTGCTCAATGCCCTCCTGCTGACAGAAGGCCTCCAAGAGGCCAGAGGAAAACTCCCCACCTCTGTCAGAGTGCAGACGCAGGACAGGGAAGTCGGAGCGGAAACGCTCACTGAGCTGGAGACGAGATCTGCGGATCCAAGGGATCAAGACATCAGGGACGTCACCCTTGGCGCGCAAGGGGAAGACCGTGGTGTAGTGCGAGAAGTCATCAACAACAATCAGGAAGTACCTCTCCTGACCCTGACCACGGACGCGGGCTGGGCCCCACACGTCCATGTGGAGCGTCTGCAAAGGAGCAGTCGTCGGGGGGAAGGAGGAGGAGTGAGGAGCGGCGCGCTGCCGCCCCTCGACACAGGGAAGACAGGGAGGAGCAGGCGAGGGTGGGAGGGGAGGGAGAACCCTGGGAAGACCAGCAACAAGGTCCCGTTTGTGCATGGCCCGAAGGCGCTGCACAGACGGGTGACCAAGGCGGTGGTGCCAGAGGACAGTCTCATGCGCCAGAGAGCGACACGAGCAGGGGGCGGACAGCTGACCTGACGCAGACGCAGACGCGGACGCAGCGACCTGAGGGGACTCAGTGGTCAGTGTGTACAGGTCCGACCCCGGCTGCCGAGTGAAGGTAGCCAGGTGACGGCCCGTCCGAGCACACGTGCAGTGGGTCACGCGCTCGTAAGCAGGGGTGAACTGGTGGACACCCCTGTCCTGGAGCGCACTACCCGCCACCAAGTTCGTAGAGAACGAGGGGAGGTAGAGACCTGACAGTGTGCCTGACGGGACCGCAGGACAAGGAAGGACAGTGGAGGAGGTCGCAACGACCGGACCCCCAGAGGGGTCAGCGAGGGAGACAGCAACTGGCCGAGCGAGTGGCTCAAGGACAGTGCGGTCACGAAAGAAACAGCGAGAAGCACCTGAGTCCAGTGTGAAGGTGTGCAGTGCTGCAGTCGACTCAGTACCAGCGGGCACGGACGCACTAGCACCTAGAGCAGCAGCCTCACCATCACCTGAGGTGGCAGACACGCGAGCACCTGCAGTGGCGGTCTCACTAGCACCTAGAGCGGCAGCCTCACTCACACTACACGGCAGCTGCACCGGTCCACGCCTAGAAGCTCCCGAACGACGCACTCCAGAGTGACTACCACGACCACCACCCCGAGAGCCCAAACTCGCGTACCACTCACGAGCCCGCTGGAGCGTAAGAGGACACTGCTGCTGCACCTGTCCACTACCAGATGCTCCCGAACAACGCACTCCAGAGCGACGACCACGACGGCCACCCCGACAGCCCCAACTAGCGTACCACGCACGCGCACGAAGCAGCTGGGGCGAAGGAGGGCACGGCAGCTGCACCTGTCCACTACCAGAAGCTCCCGACCGACCCACTCCAGAGCGACCACCACTACGGCCACCCCGACAGCCCCAACTAGCGTACCACTCACGCGCACGAAGCTGCTGGGGCGTGAGGGACTCACGCGCACGGCCCTGGAGCTGCATCTGGCCACGCCAGGAGCAGCAGTAGTAGCAGTAGCGGCAGCAACAGTAGTAACAGCAGGAGCTGTGGCAGTGGGAGTAGAAAAGGCAGTAGCAGCGGGAGCAGTGCTGGGCAATGCTTACCAGTGGTCGGCGCGGCAGGCGCAAGACGGTGGCGACAGCGGGGCCGCTACAACTGCAGGGCTGGGCCGGGCCGCAGCAGGGAGCTCCGCGGCAGCTGCTGCAGGGCGAGGCCGGGCCGCGACGGCAGCTGCTCCAGGTGCCAGGGGCGGCTGCTGCAGTGGCGGCGGCTCCAGGGGCCAGGGGCGGCTGCTGCAGGTGCGGGCTGCTCCAGGGGGGGCTGCTGCAGTGGCGGGCGGCTCCAGGGGCTGCTACTGCAGTGGCGGGCGGCTCCAGGGGCTGCTGCTGCAGTGGCGGCTGCTCCAGGGGCTGCTGCTGCAGTGGCGGCTGCTCCAGGGGCGAGAGGCGGATTAGGTCAGGGCGACGCGGCGGGCAGGTGGCGACGCCGCGGGCAGGGCGACGCGGCGGGTAGGTGGCGACGCCGCGAGCAGGGCGACGCGGCGGGCAGGTGGCGACGCCGCGGGCAGGTCGACGCGGCGGGCAGGTGGCGACGCCGCGGGCAGGTCGACGCGGCGGGCAGGTGGCGACGCCGCGGGCAGGGCGACGCGGCGGGCAGGTGGCGACGCCGCGGGCAGGTCGACGCGACGAGGGCAGGCGACGACGCCGCGGGCAGGCGACGACGTCGCGGGCAGGCGACGACGCCGCGGGCAGGCGACGACGCCGCGGGCTGGGGAAGACGCCGCGGAAAGCGGGCCGCGCGCGGGTGGCTAGCAGGCCGTGCGTGCGCGGTAGGGAGAGGCGCACGAGGGCGCAAGAGCGCACGAGGGCGCGCGGTAGGGAGAGGCGCACGAGGGCGCGAGGGCGCACGAGGGCGCGCGGTAGTAAGAGGCGCACGAGGGCGCGAGGGCGCACGAGGGCGCACGGTAGTAAGAGGCGCACGAGGGCGCGAGGGCGCACGAGGGCGCACGGTAGGTAGGTAGGTAGGTAGCGGTGGGCCCTAAAACGGTCCTAGTGAAGGACCTGCTCTGAAACCATGTCAGAATGAACGGACTGGAATGATTGAACTAACAGTGAAATCAGTACAAGTACCTAACCCTAGAATTGTGTACCCCCTATAGGCTAACCCACTGTAGCCTAAACAAACACAACATATATAATGTTTGACATCATGTTGATGCCAGAATATTATGCTCGGCCGCATGATCCGTCGTATTTATCGACGAGGTTGTGACGGTCGAGCAAGTTCTGTCAAACATTGCATGTTTATATTATGTAGGCTGTAGTGGGTTACACCTTAGGGGGTACTCAAAGTTAGGGTTTCCTACTTGTACCAAACTCTGTGCTAGTTCATTTCATTCCTGCTCAGTTATTTCTGACATGGTTTCAGAGCAGGTCCTTCGCTAGGACTGTTCTTAGGGCCCACCGACTTACCTACCTGCTTACCTTCACTTGTTTCCGGCCCCGCTGGCCCCGTCGATCTAGCACGATCTAGCGGCCCTGCGGCCCCGTCGAACTTTTTTATTCCCTAGCGGCCTCTCACGGCCCCCGTCGCGTCGCCCCTTAGCGCCCCGATCGGCCCCGTCACGCCGCCCGCGAACCGCACAGCGCGCCGCGCTCACAGCCCGCGAACCGCCCACGCACAGCCCGCGAACCGCCTGCGCAGCCCGCGACCAGCCCGCGCAGCCCGCGCACAGCCCGCGAACTGCCCGCGAGCAGCCCGCGACCTGCCCGCGAACCCCCGCGAGCCGCCCGCGACCCGCTTACGCAGCCCGCGAGCAGCCCGCGCAGCCCGCGCTGAGCCTGCGCGGCTCGTGCGCTGACCGCCGCCGGCCCGCACGCTGCCCGCACAGCTCACATACGGCCCGCGCGGCCCGCGCACTGCCTGCTACCGGCCCGCCGCTGCTGAGCCCGCAGCCGCCCGCGCACCGCCGCTGCTGAGCCCGCCGCCGCCCGCGCACCGCCGCTGCTGCGCCCGCCGCTGCCCGCGTATCACCGCTGCTGAGCCCGCCCCTGCTGCGCCGGCTCTCGCTGCCGCCTGCTGCGCCTGTGCACCACTGCAGATCCTGCTACTACACTTCCTGCTACTGCTGCTTGTGCGCCACTACAGTCCGTAGGCCCCACCGGCCCCGCTGACCCTGCGCACGCCTTTTCAGTGACTTTACTGCTTCTACTACTGCCGCTGTCGCTATGGCTAGTCCTCCTGTTCTAGCTTTCGACGCCGAGGGCCGTCCGGTCAAATTCGAAACCTGGCTAGATGACCTGCACCTTTTCCTACAGCTCACTGCCAAGGAAGATATTACACTGTACGACCACGCTCTCGGCCATGCGACCGCCCCACTCGCTACTGCCCCCCCAGCTGAGCGCTCACAGTGGCAGACCCGTGACGCGCACGCTCGCTTTGCTATTCGCAACTCCCTGCCGCTAGATGAGCGCGAGCACTTCGGCCAGTGCAAGACTGCTAAGGACCTCTACACAGCTGTAGTGGCCCGCTACTCCTCACCCGCTTCTGCCACGCTAGGCCGCCTCACTCTCCCCTACCTGTTCCCCGACCTAGCCTCCTTTCACACTGTCGCAGACCTCATCACCCACCTTAAGACTAGTGAGGCTCGCTTTCGCGCTGCCATGCCTGACGAGTTCCTCGCTAGCAACCCCCCCCCGCTCTGGATCACTCTCTACCACGTTGTCACCCGCCTCCCTGACTCTCTGCGCCCTGTCAGGGACCAGTTCCTCTCTCGCTCCCCCACTGAGCTCACCGTAGACCTCCTCGAGAAGGAACTGCTTGCAGCCGAGGCTAGTATCGTCGCTGTAGGCACCTCTCGTGGCGACCCCCGCGGCCCCTTCTTCGAGGGGTGCTCCCCTTCCCCCCTCCTCCCCTCTGTCGCCTCTGCTGCTGCTGTCGACCTCCTTGGTGCTGAGAAGGTCGGGGCTGCGTCTGCTTCAGGCGGACGACGCAGGGGCAGGAGTGGCAGGAGTGGGGGTGGTGGCGGAGGAGGCGGGGGTGGAGGTGGTGGCGGTGGAGGTGCGACTGGAGAGGCTAGTGGCGGCAGTGGTGGAGGTGACAGCGGCGTTGGGAGTGGTGACAGGGGCGGAGGTGGCAGCGGAGGCGGAGGTGGTCGTGGCAGCGGCAGGGGTGGAGGTGGCCGGGGTGGCGGCGGTGGGGGTGGTGGTCGTGGAGGCCCGGGGGGCGGTCAGAGTCAGCAGCCTGCCCCGACCCTTCAGGCCGCCCGTGAGTGGTATGCGCGGCGCAGCGTCACCTGCCAGTACGTTATTCGTACAGGTGACCGCACTGGCCAGACGTGTGGGGGGCCGCACCAGACGGAGCGCTGCTTCGCCCGCCTCAACGATGCGTGGCGCACCCAGTTTCCTGGTGGGGGTGAGCTGCCGCGCTGGGCTGAGCTGCTCAGGAAGGGTGTTGATATTTGGGCACTAGACTTTGATGCTATTCTTACTGCCATGTATGCGATGTCTATTAGTGGAGAGGGTGCTCAGTACTTGCGTGTTCCGCCCGACCCGGGCATTCAGGCCAGCCCCGCTGCTGCTCTAGGTGCTAGTGTGTCTGCTTCCACAGGTACTACTGCAGCTGCTGCTCTAGGTGCTTGTGCGTCTGTGCCCCCTGGTACTGAGTCGACTGCAGCACTGCACACCTTCACACTGGACTCAGGTGCTTCTCGCTCTTTCTTTCGTGACCGCACTGTCCTTGAGCCTCTAGCTCGGCCGGTTGCTGTCTCTCTTGCTGACCCCTCTGGGGGTCCGGTCCTTGCGACCTCCTCCACCACCCTTCCGTGTCCAGCGGTTCCGTCCGGCACGCTCTCAGGTCTCTACCTCCCCTCGTTCTCCACGAACTTGGTGGCAGGTAGTGCGCTCCAGGACGGGGGTGTTCACCAGTTCACCCCTGCCTACGAGCGTGTGACTCACTGCACGTGTGCTCGGACGGGCCGCCACCTAGCTACTTTCACTCGAGAGCCGGGGTCTGACCTGTACACACTGACCACTGAGTCCCCTCAGGTAGCTGCGTCTGCGTCAGCGTCAGGTCAGCTGTCCGCCCCCTGCTCGTGTCGCTCTCTGGCGAACGACACCGTCCTCTGGCACCACCGCCTTGGTCACCCGTCTGTGCAGCGCCTGCGGGCCATGCACAAACGGGACCTTGTTGCTGGTCTTCCCAGGGTTCTCCCTCCCCTTCCTGACTCCCCTGCTCCTGACTGCATTCCCTGTGTCGAGGGGCGGCAGCGCGCCACTCCTCACTCCTCCTCCTTTCCCCCGACGACCGCTCCCCTGCAGACGCTCCACATGGACGTGTGGGGCCCAGCCCGCGTCCGTGGTCAGGGTCAGGAGAGGTACTTCCTGATAGTTGTTGACGACTACTCGCGCTACACCACGGTCTTCCCCTTGCGCGCCAAGGGTGACGTCCCTGGTGTTTTGATCCCCTGGATCAGCCGAGCCCGTCTCCAGCTAGGCGAGCGCTTTCACTCGGACTTTCCTGTCCTACGCTTGCACTCTGACAGAGGTGGTGAGTTTGCCTCCGACCTCTTGGCAGCCTACTGTGCTGAGCACGGCATTGAGCAGTCGTACACGCTTCCGGCCTCTCCACAGCAGAATGGGGTTGCTGAGCGCCGCATTGGCTTAGTCATGGAGGTCGCTCGTACCTCCCTGACCCATGCGGCTGCTCCCCACTTTCTGTGGCCGTTTGCGGTCCGGTACGCTGCGCATCAGCTCAACCTCTGGCCCCGTGTCTCCTTGCCGGAGACTTCCCCGACTCTGCGGTGGACGGGAGAGGTTGGCGATGCGTCGCGTTTCCGGGTGTGGGGATCCCGAGCTTTTGTCCGCGACACGTCTGTGGACAAGCTCTCCCGTCGCGCTCTTCCCTGTGTCTTCCTTGGCTTTGTTCCCGACGCGCCTGGATGGCAGTTTTACCACGTCACCTCGCGCCGGGTTCTGGCCTCTCAGGACGTCACTTTTGACGAGTCCGTCCCCTTCTACCGCCTCTTCCCCTACCGCACTGCCCCCCTCCCCCCTCCGCCGCTCTTCCTCGCTCCAGGTGCTGAGGTACCCGACCCCCTCCCCCCTCAGGGTGCCGCTCCCTCAGGTGTGTCCCAGGTAGACCCGAGTGAGCCTGTCGAGGTAGCTGTTGACTCGCGTCCTGCGTCTGGGGGTGCTGAGCCTGGGAGTGCTGAGTCTGGGGGTGCTGGGCCTGGAGGTGCGGAGCCTGGGGGTGCTGAGCCTGGGGGTACGGAGCCTGGGGGTGCTGAGCCTGGGGGTGCGGAGCCTGGGGGTGCTGGGCCTGGAGGTGCGGAGCCTGGGGGTGCTGAGCCTGGGGGTACGGAGCCTGGGGGTGCTGAGCCTGGGGGTGCGGAGCCTGGGGGTGCGGAGCCTGGAGGTGCTGAGTCTGGGGGTGCTACGTCTGGGGGTGCTGAGCCTGAGCGTGCTACGCCTGGAGGAGCCCTCTCCTCCCAGCAGCTGCAGGAGAGGTACCTCGAGTACTGCCGCCTCCGGAGAGGTGCTGCTGGAGCTCGTCCCGGTACTTCCCCTCCTTCCCAGGAGCTCCCCCCCATTCAGGTGATTCGAGAGTGGTACACACGGCGCTGCAGTCTTCGGAGTGGTCCTCCTGGCGCTGCGGACCCGGGCGTTGGAGCTGCTACAGGTGCTGAGGACCCGGACGTTGGAGCTGCTCCTGGTGCTGCGGACCCGACTGGTGGCGCTGCTGCTGGTACAGAGGACTCGGACGTTGGAGCTGCTGCTGGAGCTGAGGACCCGAGCGGTGGCGCTGCTGCTGCTGCTGAGGACTCGGGCGTTGGAGCTGCTACTGGTGCTGCGGACCCGACTGGTGGCGCTGCTGCTGGTGCTGAGGACCCGACCGGTGACGCTGCTGCTGGTGCTGAGGACCCGGGCGTTGGAGCTGCTGCTGGTGCTGAGGACTCGGGCGTTGGGGCTGCCACTGGTGTCCCTGCTGCTTCTGGAGACGCTGCGCGGCCGCGACCGTACTTCGTACCGCTCCTTCAGCAGGTTCTTGGTCAGGCTCCTCCTCCTAGTCCTCCTCCCTCCGTCGAGTGTCCTCTGCCTGTCCAGCCGCAGTCACAGTTACCGCCTGCCTCGCCTCTCCCTGCTCCCTCTCCTTACGCTGGTCCCACAGGAGGTCTTACAGAGCGTCGTGAGCCTGAGTCTCGTCCTGCGTCGCCTGTTCGTACTGCTCGCACTGGTCGTCGTGTCCCACGTGAGCGTCCTCCTCCTGTCCCTGGCACTCATTACATGACTCTGCGTCCCTCCACTGCTCCGCAGCGTGTCCCGCTGCCGTCTCCTCCTGCGTCCTCTCTTCCTACTCTTCCTGACCCGGAGTCTGACTCCCGTCGTGCTGCTAGTCCCACTGTTACGCGTCTCCTCGCTACAGTTGTCACTGACCCGACCTTTGAGTCCTCTGCTGCGTCTGCTCTGGTCGCTGAGTTGGTTGACTTTGCTGCTCGCTGTCGCCTAGACTACGCTGCCAGCCTTGTCGCTAGGTCTGAGTCTGAGTCTGCCTGTCCTCCGTCCGTCGGGGGTGAGTGTGCCCTCGGCACGGACGTCCTTGAGGACAGACAGGAGGAGTTCCACTGCCTTGCTGCTGCTTTGCCCCGTCTCGTGTCCTTGCTAGTTGCCCCTGAGGGAGACCCGGATGCACCAGACATCCCGACCCCACGCTCTTACGCTGAGGCGATGGCGGGTCCCTACTCCTCTCAGTGGCAGACAGCCATGGACGCAGAGATGGCTTCCTGGAAGTCCACAGGCACCTACGTAGACGAGGTTCCCCCTCCTGGGGCGAACATCGTCAGTGGCATGTGGATTTTCAGGGTGAAGCGGCCGCCGGGTTCTCCGCCTGTCTTCAAGGCGCGCTACGTGGCTCGAGGCTTCAGTCAGCGAGAGGGAGTAGACTTCTTTCAGACCTTCTCCCCCACCCCGAAGATGACTACTCTTCGGGTGCTGCTGCACATAGCCGCTCACCGCGACTACGAGCTTCACTCTCTTGACTTCAGCACTGCTTTCTTGCAGGGCAGCCTGCACGAGGAGATCTGGCTGCGCCGCCCCCCTGGCTTCACTGGGTCAGTTCCTCCTGGCACCCAGTGGAGGCTTCAGCGGCCGGTCTACGGTCTCCGCCAGGCGCCACGTGAGTGGCACGACACACTGAGGACGACACTTGCGGCTCTTGGGTTCGCTCCCTCTACTGCTGACCCGTCGCTGTTTCTACGCACCGACACCTCGCTGCCGCCGTTCTACATCCTCGTGTACGTCGACGACTTGGTCTTTGCCACTGCTGACACCGCGGCACTCGCTCACGTGAAGTCGGAGCTGCAGAGGAGACACACGTGCACAGACCTGGGTGAGCTGACGAGCTATCTTGGCTTGCGGATCACCCGGGACAGAGCACGGCGCACCATCACCCTGACTCAGTCACACATGGTGCAGCAGGTTCTCCAGCGCTTCCGCTTCACGTACTCCTCGCCTCAGTCCACTCCTCTGCCTACCGGTCACTCGCTCTCAGCTCTGCCTTCGGATGAGTCCGTAGAGCCGAGTGGCCCGTATCCAGAGCTTGTGGGCTGCCTCATGTACCTGATGACCTGCACTCGACCTGACCTTGCATACCCTCTTAGCATCCTAGCACGCTATGTCGCTCCTGGCCGTCACCGGAAGGAGCACATGGATGCTGCTAAGAGGGTGTTGCGCTACTTGTGCAGTATGTCGGGCATGGGGCTTGTGCTTGGAGGGCGAGACCGGGTTGTTCTCACAGGGCACTCAGACGCTTCTTGGGCAGACGATCAGGCTACTCAGCGGTCGTCCCAGGGTTACACCTTCAGCCTTGGCTCTGGCTCAGTTTCTTGGCGTTCTACTCGCTCTTCTTCTGTTCTCAGCTCCAGTTGTGAGGCTGAGATCTACGCCACAGCCATGGCTGCTCAGGAGCTACGCTGGCTGACCTACCTGCTGACCGACCTTGGAGAGCGGCCTCGTTCTCCTCCAGTGCTGTACGTCGACAACAAGGCTGCCATTGCCTTGTGTGAGGAGCACAGACTGGAGCACAGAACGAAGCACATCGCTCTGCGGTACTTCCTTGCTCGAGAGCTGCAGCAGCGTGGTCAGCTTTGTCTGCGTTACGTGGCCACGGAGGCCAACACTGCTGATGTGTTCACCAAGGCGCTTCAGCCTTGTGACCATCAGCGCTTTTGCACTCTGCTAGGCCTTGTACCTACTGGGCCTCACTTGCTTACCTCTTGACCTTGCTTGTACTGTGATCACTATATATATATGCCTACTTGTTTACTTTTGCTAGGTTGTGATCACTGTATCTCTTGTTATATTATCAACCTGCATGTGAACTGGTCTTGTGACCGCTTGCTTGTGCTCGGAATTTGTGTGGAATCCTTGAGATCCACCCTGAGCTTGCTTTGCTTTGCTTTGACTGGTCTTGTGACCCTGTGGTTGTCTCCCACTGCGCCTATGGGGGTGTGTCAAACATTGCATGTTTATATTATGTAGGCTGTAGTGGGTTACACCTTAGGGGGTACTCAAAGTTAGGGTTTCCTACTTGTACCAAACTCTGTGCTAGTTCATTTCATTCCTGCTCAGTTATTTCTGACAAGTTCATGGTTTCAACATGATACGTACATGCTTACATGTTTTGGGGATCTCATTCAAGATTGTTTTTTATCCACTATTTCAGGCATCCGTTTGAACACAGTTTCAAAACATTCAAACGAGTGCTCCAAAAAGTGCGTAAAAAACACTCTTCGAATGATATCCCCAAAATGTGAAACCAAAAATATAAAAGGGTTGCTACGCAACCCAAAAATTGCCAGCTTCCAACGCGATGGTTGCCCCTGTAATCCTTGGTGGCGATATGCGAAAATTCCAGAATACAAGGACACGGTACAAACAAATCAATCTTCTCATGTCATCTATCCGCCGGTTGGTTACCCTAATTACTTGCACATAACCATGCTACATTCTAATTCTGACAGGTATTCTTATACATCCTTTGAAGGCGATTAATTATTGAATTGCGATGAGCAATTGCGGTATTCGCTATCAAATAAACACGAGCCAGACTGACATGGGATGATTGATAACATGGTTTGCGAAGTGAACGGCGTCTGTTGCGATCAGTGTTCGTGGTTCTAGCAACATGACCATCAAATCGCCAGGCTGGTTGCTGTATGGATTGTAACTGTATCAACCATGCTTGTGCGGGTGTGCTTAGAAACTTGACGCCATGGAAGGCCGGCAATTTCCATAATTTGGAACACTGCTACATAGTTCTTCTTGATTTTAAAAAGACGGTCGTGCATCCTTTCAGCCATCGTTTTCCGAGAGCGATTCCGAAATTCGATATACAAACAAGATCCGCCCAAATGAACACTTTACCACCTATCAACGTCCATCGATGGTTAACAGTCCTCAACGACCGTGGTTGGTTTCTCGTCGTCAAATTTGATGAGCAAGCCTTCTCAAGAAACTATGAATAATTCATACGATAAATGCCAACAAACAGTGGATGCGTCACCAGGTGGGTGTGTCACAATTTAGCGGGTTTCGTTTCATCGATGACACAAACTACGCTCTTTTTTGCCACATGGATGTAAAGAGACCAACACTCCTGCTCACAAATGATGGTCGCTTGAAGTGGTTTACTTCATCGGGAGGCAGTTGTTGTGATTTTTGTTCGGCAGACACTAACACGTATCATGTGTTTCACATATTGCCACCATCAATCACAAGGGTAACCATTGCATTGGTTGATAATAATGTTCCATGCCCTTACTTCAGCAAAGCCGCAAAGGTGGATTTCCTCGATTCGTGGTTCTCATAGGGGTCTCGAGCAGTTGCATGTGCCAGTGCGCCAAGAGTGTCAGAAATAACTGAGCAGGAATGGGATGAACTAGCACAGAGTTTGGTACAAGTAGGAAACCCTAACTTTGAGTACCCCCTAAGGTGTAACCCACTACAGCCTACATAATATAAACATGCAATGTTTGACACACCCCCATAGGCGCAGTGGGAGACAACCACAGGGTCACAAGACCAGTCAAAGCAAAGCAAAGCAAGCTCAGGGTGGATCTCAAGGATTCCACACAAATTCCGAGCACAAGCAAGCGGTCACAAGACCAGTTCACATGCAGGTTTATAACAAAGCAAGAGATACAGTGATCACAACCTAGCAAAAGTAAACAAGTAGGCATATATATATAGTGATCACAGTACAAGCAAGGTCAAGAGGTAAGCAAGTGAGGCCCAGTAGGTACAAGGCCTAGCAGCGTGCAAAAGCGCTGATGGTCACAAGGCTGAAGCGCCTTGGTGAACACATCAGCAGTGTTGGCCTCCGTGGCCACGTAACGCAGACAAAGCTGACCACGCTGCTGCAGCTCTCGAGCAAGGAAGTACCGCAGAGCGATGTGCTTCGTTCTGTGCTCCAGTCTGTGCTCCTCACACAAGGCAATGGCAGCCTTGTTGTCGACGTACAGCACTGGAGGAGAACGAGGTCGCTCTCCCAGGTCGGTCAGCAGGTAGGTCAGCCAGCGTAGCTCCTGAGCAGCCATGGCTGTGGCGTAGATCTCAGCCTCACAACTGGAACTGAGAACAGAAGAAGAGCGAGTAGAACGCCAAGAAACTGAGCCAGAGCCAAGGCTGAAGGTGTAACCCTGGGACGACCGCTGAGTAGCCTGGTCGTCTGCCCAAGAAGCATCTGAGTGCCCTGTGAGAACAACCCGGTCTCGCCCTCCAAGCACAAGCCCCATGCCCGACGTACTGCACAAGTAGCGCAACACCCTCTTAGCAGCATCCATGTGCTCCTTCCGGTGACGGCCAGGAGCGACATAGCGTGCTAGGATGCTAAGAGGGTATGCAAGGTCAGGTCGAGTGCAGGTCATCAGGTACATGAGGCAGCCCACAAGCTCTGGATACGGGCCACTCGGCTCTACGGACTCATCCGAAGGCAGAGCTGAGAGCGAGTGACTGGTAGGCAGAGGAGTGGACTGAGGTGAGGAGTACGTGAAGCGGAAGCGCTGGAGAACCTGCTGCACCATGTGTGACTGAGTCAGGGTGATGGTGCGCCGTGCTCTGTCCCGGGTGATCCGCAAGCCAAGATAGCTCGTCAGCTCACCCAGGTCTGTGCACGTGTGTCTCCTCTGCAGCTCCGACTTCACGTGAGCGAGTGCCGCGGTGTCAGCAGTGGCAAAGACCAAGTCGTCGACGTACACGAGGATGTAGAACGGCGGCAGCGAGGTGTCGGTGCGTAGAAACAGCGACGGGTCAGCAGTAGAGGGAGCGAACCCAAGAGCCGCAAGTGTCGTCCTCAGTGTGTCGTGCCACTCACGTGGCGCCTGGCGGAGACCGTAGACCGGCCGCTGAAGCCTCCACTGGGTGCCAGGAGGAACTGACCCAGTGAAGCCAGGGGGGCGGCGCAGCCAGATCTCCTCGTGCAGGCTGCCCTGCAAGAAAGCAGTGCTGAAGTCAAGAGAGTGAAGCTCGTAGTCGCGGTGAGCGGCTATGTGCAGCAGTACCCGAAGAGTAGTCATCTTCGGGGTGGGGGAGAAGGTCTGAAAGAAGTCTACTCCCTCTCGCTGACTGAAGCCTCGAGCCACGTAGCGCGCCTTGAAAACAGGCGGAGAACCCGGCGGCCGCTTCACCCTGAAAATCCACATGCCACTGACAATGTTCGCCCCAGGAGGGGGAACCTCGTCTACGTAGGTGCCTGTGGACTTCCAGGAGGCCATCTCTGCGTCCATGGCTGTCTGCCACTGAGAGGAGTAGGGACCCGCCATCGCCTCAGCGTAAGAGCGTGGGGTCGGGATGTCTGGTGCATCCGGGTCTCCCTCAGGGGCAACTAGCAAGGACACGAGACGGGGCAAAGCAGCAGCAAGGCAGTGGAACTCCTCCTGTCTGTCCTCAAGGACGTCCGTGCCGAGGGCACACTCACCCCCGACGGACGGAGGACAGGCAGACGCAGACTCAGACCTAGCGACAAGGCTGGCAGCGTAGTCTAGGCGACAGCGAGCAGCAAAGTCAACCAACTCAGCGACCAGGGCAGACGCAGCAGAGGACTCAAAGGTCGGGTCAGTGACAACTGTAGCGAGGAGACGCGTAACAGTGGGACTGGCAGCACGACGGGAGTCAGACTCAGGGTCAGGAAGAGTAGGAAGAGAGGACGCAGGAGGAGACGGCAGCGGGACACGCTGCGGAGCAGTGGAGGGACGTAGAGTCATGTAGTGAGTGCCAGGGACAGGAGGAGGACGCTCACGTGGGACACGACGACCAGTGCGAGCAGTACGAACAGGCGACGCAGGACGAGACTCAGGCTCACGACGCTCTGTAAGACCTCCTGTGGGACCAGCGTAAGGGGAGGGAGCAGGGAGAGGCGAGACAGGCGGTAACTGTGACTGCGGCTGGACAGGCGGAGGACACGCTACGGAGGGAGGAGGACTAAGAGGAGGAGCCTGACCAAGAACCTGCTGAAGGAGCGGTACGAAGTACGGTCGCGGCCGCGCAGCGTCTCCAGAAACAGCAGGGACACCAGTGGCAGCCCCAACGCCCGAGTCCTCAGCACCAGCAGCAGCTCCAACGCCCGGGTCCTCAGCACCAGCAGAAGCTCCAACGCCCGAGTCCTCAGCACCAGCAGCAGCACCACCGGTCGGGTCCTCAGTACCAGCAGCAGCTCCAACGCCCGGGTCCTCAGCACCAGTAGCAGGGCCACTGGTCAGGTCCTCAGCACCAGCAGCAGCGCCACCGGTCGGGTCCTCAACACCAGCAGCAGCTCCAACGCCCGGGTCCTCAGCACCAGCAGCAGCTCCAGCCCCCGGGTCCTCAGCACCAGCAGCAGCTCCAGCGTCCGGGTCCTCAGCACCAGCAACAGCACCACCGCTCGGGTCCGCAGCACCAGGAGCACCACTACGAAGACTGCAGCGCCGCGTGTACCACTCGCGGATCACCTGAATGGGGGGGAGCTCCTGGGTAGGAGGGGAAGTACCGGGACGAGCTCCAGAAGCACCTCTCCGGAGGCGGCAGTACTCGAGGTACCTCTCCTGCAGCTGCTGGGAGGAGAGGGCTCCTCCAGGTGGAGTACCCCCAGACTCAGCACCCCCAGACTCAGCACCCCCAGACTCAGCACCCCCAGACTCAGCACCTCCAGGCTCCGCACCTCCAGGCTCAGCACCCCCAGACGCAGGACGCGAGTCAACAGCTACCTCGACAGGCTCACCCGGGTCTACCTGGGACACACCTGAGGGAGCGGCACCCTGAGGGGGGAGGGGGTCTGGTACCTCAGCACCTGGAGCGAGGAAGAGAGGCGGGGGGGGGAGTGGGGCAGTGCGGTAGGGGAAGAGGCGGTAGAAGGGGACGGACTCGTCAAAAGTGACGTCCTGAGAGGCCAGAACCCGGCGCGAGGTGACGTGGTAAAACTGCCATCCAGGCGCGTCGGGAACAAAGCCAAGAAAGACACAGGGAACAGTGCGACGTGAGAGCTTGTCCGCAGACGTGTCGCGGACAAAGGCTCGAGATCCCCAGACCCGGAAACGCGACGCATCGCCAACCTCTCCCGTCCACCGTAGAGTCGGGGAAGTCTCCGGCAAGGAGACACGGGGCCAGAGGTTGAGCTGATGTGCTGCGTACCGGACTGCAAACGGCCACAGAAAGTGGGGAGCAGCCGCATGGGTCAGGGAGGTACGAGCGACCTCCATGACTAAGCCAATGCGGCGCTCAGCAACCCCATTCTGCTGTGGAGAGGCCGGAAGCGTGTACGACTGCTCAATGCCGTGCTCAGCACAGTAGGCTGCCAAGAGGTCGGAGGCGAACTCACCACCCCTGTCAGAGTGCAAGCGCAGGACAGGAAAGTCCGAGTGAAAGCGCTCGCCTAGCTGGAGACGGGCTCGGCTGATCCAGGGGATCAAAACACCAGGGACGTCACCCTTGGCGCGCAAGGGGAAGACCGTGGTGTAGCGCGAGTAGTCGTCAACAACTATCAGGAAGTACCTCTCCTGACCCTGACCACGGACGCGGGCTGGGCCCCACACGTCCATGTGGAGCGTCTGCAGGGGAGCGGTCGTCGGGGGAAAGGAGGAGGAGTGAGGAGCGGCGCGCTGCCTATCCCTATGTATAGTTCTCCCCCCTCCCCACACCCCATCACTCTATAAATTTCAGGTGCAAGACTCGCAGTTGGCTATGGAGAAGCTCGAGGCATTACGTCCGACTCGTGACAATACCGCCTTGGCCCGTTTTATATCCCTTCATGGCCTGGGGGTTGGCGCACGGGATCTCACCAATCATGGCTCACTTAGACCCCGTGTTCATCACGACGGACTGAGCCATTGTTGTTGCTATACGACTCGGCCTCCCAATCCAGTAACAACACGTGGAAGGATGATATGTTTGTGGGGCGTATGCTTACCCGGTAGATCCGTATCATGTGTTGCGATGCAAGCATCGGCACGGTCCATCTCAAGTGCATGACAAGGTAAAGTTCATAAGGGTGAATTTTTCTTAGGCATCCGAAGGGATCGTGACGTTGTGGGATAACACGTTGCCGACGGGGAAGTGGGTTAACGCCGCATTGCGCCGACCGATGGATGGAGAAGCCCATGCTTTAGATATGTGTGTTGCAAAAAATTAGTACTCACCACTATTTGCATGCCATCAGGGCGTGGTTCAGTATTTTATCATTCTTGGTAACAGCGATGTTTGGAGTCAAAATTTGGGCAACGATGGTCCATTCATAAAGTTTTGCATCACTGTATTATTTTGTTATTGCAAGCTATTAAAAGTGCAAACACACATACACGCACATACAAAAAAAGGTGCACACGTATGCGCGTACGCGAGCACACACACACACACACACACACGCACGCACGCACGCACACGCACGCACGCACGCATGCACGCACGCACGCACGCACGCACGCACCGCACGCATGCACGCACGCACGCACGCACGCACACACGCACGCACGCACGCACGCACACACACACACACACACACACACACACACACACTCACACACACACACGCACTCACTCATACACACAATCATACAGACACAAACATACACGCACTCACTCATACACACAATCATACACACACACACATACACACACGTCATTAAATTAGATGAACTTCTACATAATCGAACCTATAAAATAGGTGAAAGTTAATGGAAACTTTAGGATTTGTGCTAAATGCAACATGTGCCAAGTTTTCATTTAAGGCACCTGTCTTAATGTAGGTTCCGTTATTTAAAACCTAGCGCCTATTGCATAGCTGATAGATATTCCATGAAACATGGTTGCTTTTGCATATGCCATGCTAGCATAAATAACTTACAGGGTGCAAGAAATATTATAAGGAAAAGAATTTAATAAATGAAATTAAAGAAAGCAGAACATCGCGCACACGTGAATAGTTTGATTGTTGGATGCCTTTGAAGAGGCTGACAGTTAGGAGCATGGGGCCATCCTCCCCCACCACAAGGACTGGTTGCTTGAGGTGTAGTGCCACCATCGTGTAGGGGTAGATTAAGTCCCCGCATAACGTGCTTCGTTTCGTTCACTTGACGGCTGCTAAGAGGGCAGCGAATTTCCTGCTCACTACATCATGCATGAGGCTTGTTGTGAGAGTACGACGGCTTATGCTTGTTATTCATGCTTGCTTTTATTCCCTTACGCTATTTCTAGCTTAGGTTTATTTTATGCATGCATGAATTGCTTGATTCCTAGGCTAGGTGCTTTCCTATATTTTATTATAGTTATAAGCACCGTGCTAGGTTACACCGAATTCGGAGCTATTCGGTTGCCACCGAAATGCTTTCTACCGAATTCGGGAAGGGTCTGTTCGGGATGCTTCGCGACCCGCAGAACCTTCGCGTAACACCTGGTTACTGCCCCTTGTGTCGAGCCTATATATAGCCTCGTGTTGTACCCAGGTGATCATTCAATTCACATTCTCTTTTCTGAGCTCGATCCTAAGATCCTCACACTTGGTAATCAGAGCCCGTTTACACGCGAAGTTTTTTCGACCGCTAAAACCCAGTCTTCAAAAAACCGCGGGGGCGACGCAGTTAAACATCGATTTCGGGTACGTAAAACCGGTTCCGTGTTTTTCGCTCCCCCTCGATTCGGTTTTTCGGACGAGTTAACGTCAGGCATGGAAGGCCAGGGCGACAACTACGCGACTACGAGCGACATCGCGAGCCTCCGCACCGACATGGAGCAGACGCAGGCGACGCTTCGTCGACTCGAGGCTTTTCTGACAAGCCAACCAGGGTTCGCCACCGCAGCAGCAGCGACAGCAGCGAACGCAGCACCGACAACTCAAGCAGCAGTGGCGACACCGACATTTCACGGACCGATGGCACCACTGTCGCCGAACCTCGAAGCAGCACGACCGAGGCTCCCTGAGGCGTTCGATCCAAGCGCGAAGGGATCCGACGTCCGGCGATTCGTGGCCACCCTCGAAATTTACTTCGAGGCCATTGGCTGTTCGACCCCGACACACGACGCAGCAAGGATTCGGCTCGCAGCGACACTGTTACGTGGACCGGCACTCGAGTGGATTTATTATACTGACGTGGCCCGCGGGGAGAAAACGTGGGCGCAGTTTCGGGCAGATTTAATCGAGCGTTTCGAACCGATTAATACGACCTACATGGCGCGGCAGCAGATTCATCGGCATAAACAATACAGTAGTGTAGCACAGTACACGCAGCAGATGGAGTTACTGTTCAACCGCATCACCGACCTGACCGAAGGCGAAAAAATCCAGGCGTACACAGAAGGGTTAAAATTGGAGATTCGGCAACAGGTGATTGCAGCGAATTACAACAGCTACACAGACATCGTGCGTGCTGCCGAACGGTACGACGCGTTGACTCGAGGTCAACCCAAAACGCGACGCTTCACGCCGAACCGTACATTCGGCACGGAGCGATCGGCACCCCCCACGTTCGCCGAACCGATGGATATCGACAAATACGACGCGAAGCAGCAGCTGGCAAAATGCGAATTTTGCGGCGCAGCAGGGCATCAGTTTTTGTCGTGCTACAAAATGAAGAAAGCACGTGCGGCACTCCGGGACGGTAACAGTGGAGCACCCCCGAAGTAAAAAAACGGCAATCGCCAGTAGCCGCGGATCGACCTGGCGATCGCGTAAAGATCCGAAAAGCAGGAAAAGGCGACGACGTGGCGACTTCGGAGCGGGTGAAAAAAGGAGAAAATGATGGCGCGAATATAAAACGTCACGACCGGCCGGCATCAGGGGAAATCGCCGAGGCGAATGGTGGCTCCGCGAAAAAAGACTCTGCACCGACCGGGAAACTCCAGCCGAACACCCACGAAAGTAAGAATTCGTTAAAAGTATCCTATAAAGATACTCTAACGAAAAATATTGCTTCTCGTGGTTTTCAAGCCTTTGAAAAATTCAGGGGAGAGTTAGAGGCCAAGAAAAGGTCTTTATAAATTATTCAGGTACCTGAGAAGTTGGGCAAAGTATTACGGAGCGTAGAAAAGGGTCGTGCGTTCCGTGGTGTTAATATTCTCTCCCCGCAGCATAGTGTTAAGGCTCCCCGTTGCCCACAGGTGAAGCCTACACAGCTGCAAAGGCCTAGAGGAGACATTCAGGCTCAGGAGAAATTATACAAGCCTCGGAAAAATCCTCCTACCCCCAGGTGAAGTTGGAAAGTGCTGAGTCGGGTATAGGAACTAGGGAAGGTATTCATTTTGATGTACCCTATGATCCTATTAATGAGACCCTCTTTGGCTACTCAGCACAGCAGAAACCACTACTCCTCGAGGTGTTATGCAATGGGCGACGCCTCCAGGCACTGGTGGACAACGGTGCATCTCACTCGGTGTGCGACCGCGAAACATTGGAGAAAATTGGAGAGAAGGCGGAGGAGACCCAGTTTTCAGCAACCATGGTGGACGGTACGAAGCTTCCCATCCACGGCGAAGCATCCTTGCAGCTGCATATAGGTGCGTTGAGATGGAAGCCGAAGTTACCTGTCACCAGCATCAAAGGGTTAGACTTTATCTTGGGGCGAGATTTCCTGAAGCGGTTCAACCCCGAGATCGATTGGGTCAACAGCAAGGTGTGCATCTACAACAACGGGAAGCGGATAGCACTACGAAGCTGGACGGATACAGGGGACATTCCTGAAACGACACTGGCACGGTTCGAACAGACGTTGAACGAGAATAACACGGGTTACCTAGCATTGGTCATGGCGGCAGCAGAAGAGGTGAAACCGGGTTCCGAGCTACCCGCAGCAGTGAAAAAGGTCTTGGAGCAGTACAAAGACATCATGCCCGACGACCTACCCCTCTGCAGACGTACCTCCTGCTCGCACCCACGAGCATGAGATCGTGGAGGAACCAGGTGCGAAACCCGTCTCACGTGCACCTTACAGACTGAGTCCGACCGAACTGACAGACATGAAAAAACAGATCGAGTATTTACTGGACAGACAACTGATCCGACCATCCACCTCTCCCTACGGCGCACCAGTTCTCTTCACACCAAAACCAGGCAGCAGTCTACGGATGTGCATCGACTACCGCGCACTGAACAAACAGACAGTAAAAAACAAATACCCCATACCGCGCATCGACGACTTACTGGACCAACTGCGTGGTGCAACAATTTTCTCGAAGCTGGATCTACGGTCGGGCTACTAGCAGATCAAGATGGCGGACAACTCGATCCACAAGACGGCGTTCTGTACGAGATACGGCTCCTACGAATACTTGGTGATGCCGTTTGGACTCTGCAACGCACCAGCGACGTTCCAGGCGGAGATGAACCATATCCTACGGCCCCTGCTGGACGAGTGTGTAGTGGTGTACCTGGACGACATTCTCATCTACTCCAAGAACATGAAGGAGCACGTGGAGCATCTGCGGAAGGTACTCGAGATTCTGCGGAAAAATAAGTTCTACGTGAAGCTGTCGAAGAGCGACTTCGCACTGGAGAAGGTGCAGTTTCTCGGGCACATGGTGAGTGCCAAGGGCGTACACGTGGACCCGCGGAAAATCGAAGCCGTTAAAAAGTGGAAGGTTCCGGAGAACGTGAAGGAGTTGCAGCAGTTCCTAGGCTTCGCCAACTACTACAACAGGTTCGTGCCACAGTACGCTAAGATAGCAGCGCCACTGACTGACCTACTGAAAAAGGACACGCCCTTCAAATGGGGTGCTCCTCATCAGCAAGCCATGGAACAGCTACAGACAGCACTGACCACAGCGCCAGTACTCATCCTACCAGGCCGACCCTGAGAAGGACTACGTAGTCGAAGCAGACGCTAGTGTCCAGGCAGTCGGAGCAGTACTGATGCAGGATCACGGAAACGGTTTACAGCCTATCGCCTACCTTAGTAAGAAAATGCACGGAGCAGAACTAAACTACCCCATTCACGACAAGGAAGCCTTAGCTATAGTCGTAGCCTTCAAGGCGTGGAGGTGTTACCTTGAGGGAGCCAAGACCACAGTCTATACTGACCACTGCAGCCTCAAATACCTGAAGTCACAGCTGACGCTCTCACGACGACAGGTGCGGTGGGTGGATTTCTTGGAGACCCACTTCCACTACGACATCGTCTACAAACCCGGGCTACACAACAAGGCTGACGCGTTGAGCCACCCCGATCATGTAGCAGGCATCCAGCTCGACGGGATGAACCCTCTGCTTAAGGGTCTATTCCAACATGGGTACTCCGTGGACGGCGAGATAGCAACGGCAGAGAAACAGAAACTGTTACAGTGGGAGAAAGACTTAGCAGTAAGGAAGGGTTCAGGAAAGATTTGGGTACCAAATTACGCCCCGCTACGGCAGATCCTACTGGAGGAGTTTCATGACGTACCATACGCGGGACATTTCGGGAGCAACAAGACGTTAGCGGGAATAGCAAAGTATTACTACTGGCCCCGGATGGCAGCAGACGTGCAGCAGTTCGTCACCTCCTGCGACACGTGCCAGCGGATGAAGAGTAGCAAGCAGAAGAAAGCAGGGTTACTTCAGCCTCTACCCGTACCGGAGCAGCCATGGCAGGTCGTTAGTCTCGACTTCATCACAGGACTTCCCTCGACCTCACGGGGACACGATTCCATCCTCGTAGTCATCGATAAGTTCTCCAAAATGGGTCACTTCATACCGACCAATGCCACAGCTACAGCTGAAGCAACTGCTCGACTCTTCTTCGACCGCATCATCACCATCCACGGCATCCCCGCTACACTCATCTCAGACAGAGACCCAAAATTCACGAGTAAGTTCTGGAAGGAGCTTATGGGACTGTTGGGGACTAAGCTTGCGATGTCTTCAGCATACCATCCCCAGACTGACGGACAGACAGAGCGACTCAATCAGGTGGTTGAACAGTTACTGCGCACAGCTTGCAAAGATGACATCAGCCACTGGGACACACAGTTACCGACCTTAGAGTTCGCTTACAACAACGCCTCGCATGCGGCCACAGGGAAAACTCCTTTCTTCCTGTGTTACGGACGGGAACCACTCACTCCACAGCAGCCAACCACACCGGCACACGTCCAAGCCGCACACGACTTCGTCACCACCATGCAGCAGCTGTGGGAGAAGACTCAGCGACGTCTCACCACGATGCAGAACTCCCAGAAGCAATATGTCAATCGACAGCGACGAGATCACTCAATAGCAGTCGGAGATCAGGTGCTTCTCGACACGCGCAACTTGAACCTGTCTCACCTACCATCCAAACTCCGGCCTCGCTTCTGTGGTCTTTTTTTCGTGGAGGCACAGGTGACACCAGTTACATTCCGCTTGCGCTTACCAGATACGTGGAAGCTTCACAACGCTTTCCATGTTCAGCTACTGAAGCCCTACAAGGACCCCAACCAACAGTTCCAGGGACGGCAGCTACCGCCACCACCACCTGTACTTGTGCAGGATGAACCAGAGTACGAGATCGAGCGTGTTCTCACTCATCGGCATCGCGGCGGCAAGACCCTCGAGTTCCTGATACGCTGGAAAGGATATGACCCCACTGAGGACAGTTGGGTTGCAGAAGCTGATATGGGCAACGTTCGCCGTGCTCTCAAGGACTATCTTGTCAAGCAGGGTGTATCTCACGCCACCCAGCTTTGAGGGGGGGACGTGTGAGAGTACGACGGCTTATGCTTGTTATTCATGCTTGCTTTTATTCCCTTACGCTATTTCTAGCTTAGGTTTATTTTATGCATGCATGAATTGCTTGATTCCTAGGCTAGGTGCTTTCCTATATTTTATTATAGTTATAAGCACCGTGCTAGGTTACACCGAATTCGGAGCTATTCGGTTGCCACCGAAATGCTTTCTACCGAATTCGGGAAGGGTCTGTTCGGGATGCTTCGCGACCCGCAGAACCTTCGCGTAACACCTGGTTACTGCCCCTTGTGTCGAGCCTATATATAGCCTCGCGTTGTACCCATGTAATCATTCAATCCACATTCTCTTTTCTGAGCTCGATGTCAAGATCCTCACACTTGTGCTTGGAGGGAATCTAGTGCGACTTATCGGGCCCAGCGACTTGCCGTGGTCAGAGGACGAGGAGACTTGCTACACAGGGCTTATATTTCAAGTTAGGCTTTGAATTTATGCCGTGGAGGGTGACACGAGCATCGTCCGTGGCTTCATCCAGTGCTGAGTTTGAGATATATGCCAGTCCCATGGCAGCTCAAGAGCTCTATTAACTGATTTTCTTTCTTACCAACTTAGGTGAGCTGTCTAGCTTTATGCAACCTTGTTCGTCAAAAACAAGAACACAAACCTTCTAGCTTTATCGAGACCCCCGACTAGAGACCAGAGTGAAGCACATCAAGCTGCTGAACTTCCTACTATAAGAGTTGCAGCAGCTTGGCTAGGCATGCTTTGTCTTTGTGGCCTCGGTGATCAACACTTTGGACAACTTCACCAAGGCTCTCCTACCACTGGTTCTGTTTAGAGCTTGGCCTTCTATACACACGCCTTTGTTGTTTAAAACTTGTTGTTTAAAACTTTATATTTGAACTCTTGATCTAGCCTTGTGGATGTTTGTCTTGAAGGCTGGCTAGTCTTACTGCTTTAAGTTGCATCTCTTGTTATTATTTGTTGACTGGTCTTGTGACCATCTATCTCTCTTAATTGCTTGATGCCCCTCACCTACCCTATGGGGGTGTGTTAAACCATACTCACAAGTGTGTTAGGGTTGTTAGGCTTGTTAGGCTATATCGATGTGCATTGTAAAGGGTACAATACTTCCTAGGGTTTGCCATATGTACCCCTCTCCTACTATATTGACTCTTCCCGCTGTACGTATTCCGCATGTCCCAGCACAACCCTAGCTAAGCTGTTCGAGTATTACGCAACTATGCAAGCAAAGAAAATCACTCACTGGTGGAAAGAGCTTTGAACTGAAACGAGTTATGCATTCTCAGCCTCACCGTGGCTGTACGCAAAACTCAATCCCACCCCGAGCCCACAATTGTGCTCCTGGCCTTGCAAGAACCAAATGGTGATCAGTGAAGGGCAGCCATGGATGCCGAACTGGAAGCACTAAAGCGACACGGAACTTGGATAGTAACCAACACAATAAGCATCAAAAGGGATGAAAGTCCTCAACAACTCGGGTAACTACTCCATAACGAGTCGGTTATGTGTCCTTGCTGTTGTGCTGCTAACCTTTGACCTTCGCTTAACCTCTTGCTGTTGCTTTTTTTCAACCGCTTCGGTTGACTCGCTGTTGCTTTGCTTGTAGTTCGCTTCGCTTACGTTGTAGTGCTTTGAAGCTTTAGAAGCGCAAACTATGTGTTTCGAACACTCCCCTTCGCTTCTGGAGTGTCATCACCTTCATTGCTGGTGACGTGACTTTGTCCAGTCAGCAACATGCAGTGTTCGAGTTTTGGTCGAATAATCTGCTGCCAGATTCCGAGTTTCTTGGTCAAATCATCTGCTGCCATCTAGGATGTGGGGCAATAGGATAGTTCGAGTTTTTCTTTCTTGATCTCGTCCTTCACGAAGAAATATTGTAGAGCGATGTGCTTCGTTTGGTTCGCGAACCCGTTCTTGTTCGCTATGCGAATTGCCCATTGGTTGTCGCAGAATACGGAGAAGCTAGGTAACTGGGCCAGCTTTGCTTCTTCCAGTAGTTCGGGAAGGTACAGTCCTTCCTTGGTGGCTGAGCAGAGTGCAATGTATTCTGCTTCAGCTGAGGAGAGAGCAATTAGCTCTTGCTTGCTCGACTGCCACGAGATAGGACTGACGGGCTCGAGTCGATAGATGTAGCCGTTGCGCGATCGCCTGTTGTCGGAGTCGCCTGCGTTGTCGGCATCCACGTAGCCGATCATTCTTGGGGTCGAGGTTCCAGCCTTGTGATAGGTTAGGCCGAGTGTTGGTGTGCTGACGAGGTAGTGTAGCGCGCGGTCGAGCTCCGCCATGTATTCTGCTTCGGGTCGTTTGAGGAAGGTAGCTAGTTGGCTCGCTAAATACGACAGGTCTGGCCGGCAAGTGACGGTTGCGAAGAGTAAGCATCCCAGCTTCCGTTGGTAGTCGCGTAGGCCGGTAGGTCCAAGCGGAGTAGATTCTTCCTTGTGATTTCCGGCGGTGTAGCGGTATGGCGTGGAGATGGCGGCTGGGGTTAGACCAGAGTGTTTTTCGATAGTGTCGGCGTATTTTGCGGCGCTGAGGTAGATCGCGTTCTCTTCGTCAAGTATATTGAGTCCTATGTATTGGGTTACAGTGGAGGAGACGGTGAGTGTGAGATCCTGCTGCAGCCCTCGTTCAAACCAGGTAGTAATGTTGTTGGTGGAGCCTATATAGAGAAGGTCATCTACATAGACGATGAGCAGGATGTACTCAGCGGCTTTTGTGAGTCGGTACATCCCCTGGTCGTGTGGCAGTTGACGAAAGCTGATGCGGATTAATCGAGCGTGTAGGTACTGCTGCCAAAGTCATGGGGCTTGTTTGATGCCGTACAGTGTTTTGAGTAGCTGACAGACTTGATTAGGGTCTGTGACGGATCCGTGCAGCTGTTCAACGAAGATTTTGGCGTCGACGGGAGCGTAGAGGAACGCATTGGCCACGTCAATTTCGGCGTCATGGCGGCTATCGCGAGGAGGATTCTGTCAAACATTATATATGTTGGTTGTTGTTAGGCTACAGTGGGCTAGACTATATGGGGTACACTATTCTAGGGTTTGTATTTGTACTGCCTTCCCTGTTAGTTCAGTCATTCCAGTCAGTTATTCTTGACATGGTTTCAGAGCAGGTCCTTCGCTAGGACCGTCCTTCGGGCCCACCTACCTACCTACCTACCTACTACCTACCTACTACCGGAGCGCGTTCTTAGCGCCTCCCCCGTAGCGCCCTCGAGCGCTTCATTATTTTTATTCGGCCCCGCTGGCCCCGTCGATCGAGCCCCGTCTAGAGGCCCCGCGGCCCCGTCGTTTTTTACCTAGAGGCCCCTCACGGCCCCGTCGCGCCGCCCCTTAGCGCCTCTAACGACCCCGCTGCCCGCCCCTTAGCGGCCTCGTCGGCCCCGCGATCGCCCCTAACGGCCCGCGCACCGCCCGCTACCGACCCACGCAGCCCGCATTTCACCCGCGCGGCCTGCGTGCTGCCCGCTGCCGGCCCGCGCACCGCCAGAGCCACTCGCGTGCCGCACGCCCGTTGCCTGCAGCCGCTCGCGCACGCCCCGCAGCCGCCCGTCGCCTGCTCGCGCACGCCCCGCAGCCGCCCGTCGCCTGCTCGCGCACGCCCCGCAGCCGCCTGTTCGTCCTGCTCGCGCTGGTAGTCGTGTCCGTCGTGAGCGTCCTCCTCCTGTCCTTGGCACTCACTACATGACTCTGCGTCCCTCCACTGCTCCTCAGCGTGTCCCGCTACCGTCTCCTCCTGCGTCCTCTTTACCTGACGTTCCGGACCATGAGTCTGACCGGTATCGTGCTGAGCACCCTACTGTCACGCGTCTCCTCGCTACTGTCCCTACCTTTGAGTCCTCGACTGCGTCTGCTCTGGTCGCTGAGTTGGTTGACTTTGCTGCTGCCTGTCGTCTAGACTACGCTGCTAGCCTTGTTGTTGAGTCTGAGTCTGAGTCTGTCTGTCTTCCGTCCGTCGGGGGTGAGTGTGCTCTTGGCACGGACGTCCTTGAGGACAGACAGGAGGAGTTCCAGTGTCTTGCTGCTGCTTTGCCCCGTCTCGTGTCCTTGCTAGTTGCCCCTGAGGGAGACCCGGATGCACCAGACATCCCGACCCCGCGCACTTACGCTGAGGCGATGGCGGGTCCCTACTCCTCTCAGTGGCAGACAGCCATGGACGCCGAGATGGCTTCCTGGAAGTCCACACGCACCTACGTCGATGAGGTTCCCCCTCCTGGGGCGAACATCGTCAGTGGCATGTGGATTTTCAGGGTGAAGCGGCCGCCGGGTTCTCCTCCTGTCTTCAAGGCGCGTTACGTGGCTCGAGGCTTCAGTCAGCGAGAGGGAGTTGACTTCTTCCAGACCTTCTCCCCCACCCCGAAGATGACTACTCTTCGGGTGCTGCTGCACATAGCCGCTCACCGCGACTACGAGCTTCACTCACTTGACTTCAGCACTGCTTTCTTGCAGGGCAGCCTGCACGAGGAGATCTGGCTGCGTCGCCCACCTGGCTTCACTGGGTCGTTTCCTCCTGGTACCCAGTGGAGGCTTCAGCGGCCAGTCTACGGTCTCCGCCAGGCTCCGCGTGAGTGGCACGACACACTGAGGACTACACTTGCGGCTCTTGGGTTCGCGCCTTCTACAGCTGACCCGTCGCTGTTCCTGCGCACCGACACTTCGCTGCCGCCGTTCTACATCCTCGTGTACGTCGACGACTTGGTCTTTGCCACTGCTGACACTGCAGGGCTCGCCTACGTGAAGTCGGAGCTGCAGAGGAGACACACGTGCACAGACCTGGGTGAGCTGACAAGCTATCTTGGCTTGCGGATCACCCAGGACAGAGCACGGCGCACCATCACCCTGACTCAGTCACACATGGTGCAGCAGGTTCTCCAGCGCTTCCGCTTCACGTACTCCTCGCCTCAGTCCACTCCTCTGCCTACCGGTCACTCGCTCTCAGCTCTGCCTTCGGATGAGTCCGTAGAGCCAAGTGGCCCGTATCCAGAGCTTATGGGCTGCCTCATGTACCTGATGACCTGCACTCGACCTGACCTTGCATACCCTCTTAGCATCCTTGCACGCTATGTCGCTCCTGGCCGTCACCGGAAGGAGCACATGGATGCCGCTAAGAGGGTGTTGCGCTACTTGTGCAGTACGTCGGGCATGGGGCTTGTGCTTGGAGGGCGAGACCGAGTTGTTCTCACAGGGCACTCAGACGCTTCTTGGGCAGACGACCAGGCCACTCAGCGGTCGTCTCAGGGTTACACCTTCAGCCTTGGCTCTGGCTCAGTTTCTTGGCGCTCTACTCGCTCTTCTTCTGTTCTCGGCTCCAGTTGTGAGGCTGAGATCTACGCCACAGCCATGGCTGCTCAGGAGCTACGCTGGCTGACCTACCTGCTGACCGACCTCGGAGAGCGGCCTCGTTCTCCTCCAGTGCTGTACGTCGACAACAAGGCTGCTATTGCCTTGTGTGAGGAGCACAGACTGGAGCACAGAACGAAGCACATCGCCCTGCGGTACTTCCTTGCTCGAGAGTTGCAGCAGCGTGGTCAGCTTTGTATTCGCTACGTGGCCACTGAGGCCAACACTGCTGATGTGTTCACCAAGGCGCTTCAGCCTCGTGACCATCAGCGCTTCTGCACTCTGCTAGGCCTTGTGCCTACTGGACCTCACTTGCTTACCTCGTGACTTTGCTTGTACTGTGATCACTATATATATATATACCTGCATGTTTACTCTTGCTAGGTTGTGATCACTGTATCTCTTGCTCTGTTATAAACCTGCATGTGAACTGGTCTTGTGACCACTAGCTTGTGCTCGGAATTTGTGTGGAATCCTCGAGATCCACCCTGAGCTTGTTGTTGCCTTGCTTTGCTTTGACTGGTCTTGTGACCCCTAGATCTCCCCCACTTTGCCTATGGGGGTGTGTCAAACATTATATATGTTGGTTGTTGTTAGGCTACAGTGGGCTAGACTATATGGGGTACACTATTCTAGGGTTTGTATTTGTACTGCCTTCCCTGTTAGTTCAGTCATTCCAGTCAGTTATTCTTGACAGATTCGCAGAGAAGTATGTCGGCTAACCGGTGCGAAAGTCTCGGTAAAGTCTCGTCTGTGCTCTTGGTCGAAACCTCGCACGACCCTTTGTGCTTTGAATTTGTCGATTGTCCCGTCAACTTTTGTCTTCACGTGGAAGACCAAGTACAGTTTTCTTGCGTTCCACTCCGATGGGTACTATCTTCCATGTGTTTCTGTCTTTTAGTGCGTTTAATGTTTAGAATAGTAGCTAGTATTTAGTAGCCATAGTTAGAAATTTTGAGTACTGGCATGAGAGAGGAACAGCAGAAAAGGGGCTTTCACTAGCAAACAATGGGATACATATAGCAAACCCTAACAGGGCTGTACTCACTATAGAGTACCCCACTGCAGACTAGAGAAATATAACATTCTGACACACCCACATGTCAAAGTGGGGTATAATCAGCACAAAAAACAGTAATAGAACAAGCTCACAACCACAAGCAAAGCTAGTGGCAGTCACAGAGGGCAAGTGAGGAGGAGGAGGGACTGTGAGAGGAGAGAAGATTGGAGGCGGCGGCTGAAGCTGCTGGCACACGGTATGAGAGTACGACGGCTTATGCTGGCTTTGCTAGCTTGCCTGGACTTTATT
This sequence comes from Closterium sp. Yama58-4, assembly GCA_947470075.1. Taxonomy (NCBI): domain Eukaryota; kingdom Viridiplantae; phylum Streptophyta; class Zygnematophyceae; order Desmidiales; family Closteriaceae; genus Closterium; species Closterium sp. Yama58-4. The sequence continues at coordinate 517,576 of CANIUD010000242.1, forward strand.
ATGCTATTTCTAGCTTGGGTTTATTTTATCATGCATAGTTATGCTTGATTTCCTAGGTTAGGTGCATTCCTATATTTTATTATAGTTATAGCACCGAACCAGGTTACGTGTACCGAACTCAAGCTTATTCGGTTGCCACCGAATTGCTTTCTACCGAGTTCGGGAAGGTTCTGTTCGGGACGCTTCGCGACCCTCAGAACATTCGCGTAACACCTGGGTTACCTGCTTTGTGTCGAGCCTATATATAGCCTCGCCTTGTACCCAGGTGCATAATTCAATTCACATTCTCTTTTCTGAGCTCGATCCTAAACTCCTTCACTTGGTAATCAGAGCCTGTTTACACGCGAGTTTTTCGACCGCTAAATCCTAGCTTTTAAAACCGCGGGGGCGACGACGAACGCGCCGATTTCGGGTACGTAAACCAGTTCTGCGCTGCTTTTTAACGTCCCCCTCGAACCGGTTTTCGAACACTCCTCAGGAACGTTTGTTGAAAAAGTTGGAATTTCAGCCGTCGGATCGATTTCTGCATCAACGGCCCTGAGAATTTCGCCCAAAAAAGTTGGAATTTGGGGCGTCGGATCGAATTTCAGCTCAACGGCCGAGATCTGACGCGAAATTCGGCTAAGGGAGAATTACGCGACTAGCAGAAACGGCGCTCGACATTTCTACAGTCGAGGTTTTTCGCAGTAAGTCGGCCGGCGCCTAAATTTCAATTGTTTATGTCGCAAATCTTCCTGTAAATCGCCAAATGGAGGAAAACGGTGAGAATTCCGTACGAAAAATTACGGAGTTACGCACCGACCTGGACCAGATGCGAGCGGCACTCCAGCGATTAGAGGAGCTCCTCGCGAACCAGTCCGTAGCCACCACAGCAGCAGCGAACGTAGCAGCGAATGCAGCAGCGACGGTAGCAGCAGCAACGGCGACACCGACACTTCACCAAGCAGCAGTCACAGTAAATCTTGAGGCGGCACGTCCGAGGCTACCGGAGACGTTCAATCCGAATGCGAGAGACACCGACGTCCGTCGATTCATTGCGACACTCGAAATTTATTTCGAGGCCGTTGGCTGTACGACCCCGACACACGATGCAATGCGGATTCGGCTCGCAGCCACACTGTTGCGAGGCCCGGCGCTCGAGTGGATTTACAACAGTAAGGAGATCCGAGGCGAGGGGTCATGGACGCAGTTTCGGGCAGCTTTAATTCAACGTTTCGAACCGATCAATTCCAGCTACATGGCGCGGCAGCAGATTCATCGGCATAAACAGTACGGCAGTGTAACACAGTACACGCAGCAGATGGAGAGCCTCTTCAACCGTATTACCGATTTGACCGAAGGGGAAGAAATCCAAGCGTATACTGAGGGGCTAAAAATGGAAGTACAACGACAGGTGATTGCTGCGAACCAACAACTACCGCGACATGGTGTGTGCAGCAGAGAGATTCGATGCGCTGACGCGAGACCAACCTGAGACACGACGCCACGTGCCGAACAGATCATTCGACATGAAGCGATCGGCACCACCCACGACCGCCGACCTGATGGATATCGACAAGATCGACGCGAAGCAGCGACTTTTGCGGCGCAGCGGGACATCGACTCTTGGCGTGTTGGAAAATGAAGAAGGCACGAGCAGAGCTGCAGGGCAACAACAGTGCGGCACCCCCGAAGTCAAACAACATGGCGACTTCGGAGCGGGCGAAAAAAGGAGGACATGATGGCGCGAATTCAAAACGTCACGACCGGCCGGCATCAGGGGAAATCGCCGAGACAAATGGAGGCTCCGCGAAACAAGACTCTGCACCGACCGGGAAACTCCAGCCGAACACCCACGAAAGTAAGAATTCGTTAAAGTTATCCTATAAAGATACTTTAACTAAGAATATTACTTCTCGTGATTTTCAAGCCTTCAGGGGAGATTTTGAGGCTAAGAAAAAGCCCTCAGATATTATTCAGGTACCTGAGAAGTTGGGCAAACCACTCCGGAGCGTTGAAACGGGTCGTGCGTTCCAAGGAGTTAATTTTCTCTCCCCGCAGCACAGTGTTAAGGCTCCCCATTGCCCACAGGAGAAGCCTACACAGCTGCAACGGCTTAGGGGAAGGTTCCAGGCCAAGACGAAGCTGAATCGGCCGCGGATAAATCCTTCTAACCCTGCTCAGTTGGAAACTGCCACAAAATCAGCAGCTTCGAGCGCAGGACATAGGGATGATATATTTGACGTACCTTATGATCCTATAAGCGAGACCATCTACGGCTACTTGGAGCAGCAGAAGCCACTACTCCTCGAGGTGATCTGCAACGGGCGATGCCTCCAGGCAATGGTGGACAGCGGTGCATCTCACTCAGTGTGCGACCGCGAAACATTGGAGAAAATTGGAGAGAAGGCGGAGGAGACCCAGTTTTCAGCAACCATGGTGGACGGTACAAAGCTTCCCATCCACGGCGAAGCATCTCTTTTTGCAGGAGCGTTGAGGTGGAAGCCGACGTTGCCGATCACAAACATCAAAGGTTTAGACTTCATCTTGGGACGAGATTTCCTGAAGCGGTTCAACCCTGAGATCGACTGGGTCAATCAAAAGGCGTGCATCTACAACAACGGGAAACGTGTGGAGCTACGAAGCTGGACGGATACAGGGGATGTTCCTGAAACGACACTGGCACGGTTCGAACGGACGGTGAACGAGAGTAACACGGGTTACTTAGCACTGGTCATGGTAGTAGCAGAAGAGGTGAAACCGGGTTCCGAGCTACCCGCAGCAGTGAAAAAGGTCTTGGAGCAGTACAAAGACATCATGCCCGACGACCTACCTGCAGGCGTACCTCCTGCACGCACCCACGAGCACGAGATCGTGGAGGAACCAGGTGCGAAACCCGTCTCACGTGCACCTTACAGACTGAGTCCGACCGAACTGACAGACATGAAAAAACAGATTGAGTATTTACTGGACAGACAACTGATCCGCCCATCCACCTCTCCCTACGGAGCACCAGTTCTCTTCACCCCAAAACCAGACGGCAGTCTACGGATGTGCATCGACTACCGCGCACTGAACAAACAGACAGTTAAAAACAAATACCCCATACCGCGCATCGACGACTTACTGGACCAACTGCGTGGTGCCACAGCCTTCTCGAAGCTGGACCTACGGTCGGGTTACTGGCAGATCAAGATGGCGGACAACTCGATCCACAAGACGGCGTTCCGTACGAGATACGGCTCCTACGAATACTTGGTGATGCCGTTCAGACTCTGCAACGCACCAGCAACGTTCCAGGCGGAGATGAACCATATCCTACAGCCTCTGCTGGACGAGTGCGTAGTAGTTTACCTGGACGACATTCTCATCTACTCCAAAAACATGAAGGAGCACGTGGAGCATCTGCGGAAGGTATTCGAGATCCTGCGGAAGAATAAGTTCTACGTGAAGCTGTCAAAGAGCGACTTCGCACTGAAGAAGGTGCAATTTCTCGGGCACATGGTGAGTGCCGAGGGCGTACACGTGGACCCGCGGACGATGGAAGCCGTTAAATAGTTGAAAGTTCCAGAGAACGTGAAGGAGTTGCAGCAGTTCCTCGGCTTCGCCAACTACTACAACAGGTTTGTGCCGCAATATGCTAAGATAGCAGCGCCACTAACAGACCTACCGAAAAAGGACACGCCCTTCAAATGGAGTGCTCCTCATCAGCAAGCCATGGAACAGCTACAGACAGCACTGACCACAGCACCAGTACTCATCCTACCGGACCCAGAGAAGGACTACGTAGTTGAAGCAGACGCTAGTGACCAGGCAGTCGGAGCAGTACTGATGCAGGATCACGGGAACGGTTTACAGCCTATCGCCTACCTCAGTAAGAAACTGCACGGAGCAGAACTGAATTACCCTATCCACGACAAGGAAGCCTTAGCTATAGTCGTAGCTTGCAAGGCGTGGAGGTGTCACCTTGAGGGAGCCAAGACCACAGTCTATACTGACCACTGCAGCCTCAAATACCTGAAGTCACAGCTGACGCTCTCACGACGACAGGTGCGGTGGGTGGATTTCTTGGAGACCCACTTCCACTACGACATCGTCTACAAACCCGGGCTACACAACAAGGCTGACGCGTTGAGCCACCCCGATCATGTAGCAGGCATCCAGCTCGACGGGATGAACCCTCTGCTTAAGGGTCTATTCCAACATGGGTACTCCGTGGACGGCGAGATAGCAACGGCAGAGAAACAGAAACTGTTACAGTGGGAGAAAGACTTAGCAGTAAGGAAGGGTTCAGGAAAGATTTGGGTACCAAATTACGCCCCGCTACGGCAGATCCTACTGGAGGAGTTTCATGACGTACCATACGCGGGACATTTCGGGAGCAACAAGACGTTAGCAGGAATAGCAAAGTATTACTACTGGCCCCAGATGGCAGCAGACGTGCAGCAGTTCGTCACCTCCTGCGACACGTGCCAGCGGATGAAGAGTAGCAAGCAGAAGAAAGCAGGGTTACTTCAGCCTCTACCCGTACCGGAGCAGCCATGGCAGGTCGTTAGTCTCGACTTCATCACAGGACATCTCTCGACCTCACGGGGACACGATTCCATCCTCGTAGTCATCGATAAGTTCTCCAAAATGGGTCACTTCATACCGACCAATGCCACAGCTACATCTGAAGCAACTGCTCGACTCTTCTTCGACCGCATCATCACCATCCACGGCATCCCCGCTACACTCATCTCAGACAGAGACCCAAAATTCACGAGTAAGTTCTGGAAGGAGCTTATGGGACTGTTGGGGACTAAGCTTGCGATGTCTTCAGCATACCATCCCCAGACTGACGGACAGACAGAGCGACTCAATCAGGTGGTTGAACAGTTACTGCGCACAGCTTGCAAAGATGACATCAGCCACTGGGACACACAGTTACCGACCTTAGAGTTCGCTTACAACAACGCCTCGCATGCGGCCACAGGGAAAACTCCTTTCTTCCTGTGTTACGGACGGGAACCACTCACTCCACAGCAGCCAACCACACCGGCACACGTCCAAGCCACACACGACTTCGTCACCACCATGCAGCAGCTGTGGGAGAAGACTCAGCGACGTCTCACCACGATGCAGAACTCCCAGAAGCAGTATGTCGATCGCCAGCGACGAGATCACTCAGTAGCAGTCGGAGATCAGGTGCTTCTCGACACGCGCAACTTGAACCTGTCTCACCTACCATCCAAACTCCGGCCTCGCTTCTGTGGTCCTATTTTCGTGGAGGCACAGGTGACACCAGTTACATTCCGCTTGCGCTTACCAGATACGTGGAAGCTTCACAACGCTTTCCATGTTCAGCTACTAAAGCCCTACAAGGACCCCAACCAACAGTTCCAGGGACGGCAGCTACCGCCACCACCACCTGTACTTGTGCAGGATGAACCAGAGTACGAGATCGAGCGTGTTCTCACTCATCGGCATCGCGGCGGCACAGCCCTTGAATTTCTGATCCACTGGAAGGGATATGACCCCACTGAGGACAGTTGGGTTGCAGAAGCTGATATGGGCAACGCACGCCGTGCTCTCAAGGACTATCTTGTCAAGCAGGGTGTATCTCACGCCACCCAGCTTTGAGGGGGGGACGTGTGAGAGTACGACGGCTTATGCTGGCTTTGCTAGCTTGCCTGGACTTTATTATGCTATTTCTAGCTTGGGTTTATTTTATCATGCATAGTTATGCTTGATTTCCTAGGTTAGGTGCATTCCTATATTTTATTATAGTTATAGCACCGAACCAGGTTACGTGTACCGAACTCAAGCTTATTCGGTTGCCACCGAATTGCTTTCTACCGAGTTCGGGAAGGTTCTGTTCGGGACGCTTCGCGACCCTTAGAACATTCGCGTAACACCTGGGTTACCTGCTTTGTGTCGAGCCTATATATAGCCTCGCCTTGTACCCAGGTGCATAATTCAATTCACATTCTCTTTTCTGAGCTCGATCCTAAGATCCTCACACACGGGCTACCGGAGCAAGGGCACAACCTATTCGGACTACTGGAGTAACTGGCTCCGCGGCTAAAACAAGCGGCTGGAGCAACGGACCCACGGGCAACTGGCGCAACGGGCTCGCTGGCTACCGGAGCAAGGGCACGACCTTCTCGGACTACTGGCACTGCTGGCTTCACAATGGCTACCTCCATTCAACCCTCCCCCACTGTCGCAGACCCCCCTTTCACGCATCCCCTATGCACCCCTAGATCCACTCCCATAGCACCCCCCTAACCAGGGCTCTCGTTATCAGACCAAATTGGTCGATTTTTTTATTTTCAGACCTTGCTTTTTGCTTTCATCTGATTCTCAAGACGAGGATTTTTACTTCGTCTGATCCGTAAGAGCAAGCCTTATACTTCATCTATTTTTTCAGACCAAGCCTTATACTTAGTCTGAAATTTCAGATAGCGGGTTGCATTTTGTTTGATACCGAACCGAACCCCCTCCCCTCTCTCTCCCCCCCCCCCCCCCCCCCCTTCCCCTCTTCCCCCCCGATCCCTCGCTTCTCTAACAGCTCAGCCCCCGTTTGAATGCCCTCGCTCCTCTTCCAGGCCTAGTCCAGCCCTTCTCCCCCTTCCCCCCAGCCTTAGGTCCCCTGCCCGCTTTCCCATGCCCCTCGTAAAGTCTCGCTACATCTCAGCCCCCCCTTCCTTTTCGCGTCCCTCCACCCAACCTGATCCATCGCAGCCCCTCAATGCCACGTGCCAGCCCCTCAACAACCACACGCCTGTCAGCTAGCGAGCTGTCAGCGCCGCACGAGGGGCGCGTTCATTAACAAAAACAAGTGTGAATTATGCTAGACAAGGGTGTTAGCTAAATCAGACTCTGCAAATTGAATAGTATGAAAAATCAGACTAAGCTCCAAGATTCGTCTGGAAAATCAGACAAAAAAAATATGCCCGTCTGATCGTCAGACGGAATGATTTTTTACTTTAGTGTTTTCAGACAGGCCCTAAACCTAGCAAGAGCCCTGCCCCTAACGCGACTCCCTCAGCTCCCACACACCCACCCCCCTCAGCGGCAGCTGTAGCAGTGGGAGACGGAGGAGGAGGAGGAGTAGGGGACGGCTCACACACCCGCCACCCCCATACCCGCCACCCCCATACCCGCCACCCCCATACCCCAAATGCAGGTTGCGCGCGTGCAGCGCGGGGCAGATATGCGGGCAGCAGTGGGGGCGGCGTGAGAGCGGAAGCGGGGCGGCGCGCGGTGTTATAGTCACAGTAGGCTCCAATGTGCCTAAAACGAAAGATAGAGTGCGCAGTCAGATTTCTGCACAGCGGCTTTAAACATTCATAGCGATCTGGTCACAGCTCCAAACGACCTCATTCAACTTGGATCTGGAGCGTCTTAACGTCACCTACAATACGCAATTCAGATCGCACGATTTCATCAAGAATTGACGACACAGCGTCAGATTGAACGAACAGCACTATGGCAGCAACATAGTCTTAGAACACACTATTCCGAACAGCTAGGAAGAGTTACGAGTTGGGAAGGACTCCCAGCTCCTACAAACCCCAAGAGCCGAGGTACAGTGATGGGGAACAGTGCCACACTGTCTCCAACCAAGAAGGGTCTCGAAACTACCCTTCACAAGGGCCTACACCAACTGAAATGTTACACTACACTTTGTAATGTAACTATCTTCAATATCTTGAGGTGTAGCCTTTTTGGCGAGCTTCGAAAACACTTGAAGCTTGAACCAAGGCTCGGGTTCTTCATCACAAAAACTCATCCTTGAGTTCTTGATGGGTCTGCTGCACACACCTGCGACACGCCGAACGTTCGACAAGCGACAAAACAGAAACCGCGCACGACAAAATAGAAACCGCGCGGGACACACAAAATGACCGCGTAATACGCGGCTAGCGATAACTCGCTATTGACTCGACTCGATACACGCACTCGACATCATGACCCATCATTCACATACATTTATAAGCATGAAATATGTATTTATTCATGCACTCTTACCGCTCCATGCACACACGCATGCACGCACACGCACACGGACAACAAGCCAAGTGCAAACCGTAGGGTTGCACCAACAAACTCCCCCTCGGGTTGTTGGCCTTAGGATCTTGCTCTCTCAGTTCAGAGCCATCCCAGCCAGCTTGCAACACTTGTAATGCTGCTGCTCCACCAGCCTCTTGGTCATCATGTCAGCTGGCTGCCCCGTTGTCTTCGCGTAGCACAGCTCAACTTCACCCCGGCCACCATGCTCCTCGTCCAATGCCACTTCACCCTCATGTGCTTTGTCAGGCCATGCAACACGGGGTTCTTGGCTAGAGCAATGGCTCCCTGGCTGTCACAGTAGAGTGGGGTAGGTCCTTGCTGCTCCTCCCCCAATTCAGCCAACAAACGCCGCTGCCACACAATCTCCCGTACCGCACGGAAGAGTGCCATGTACTCGGACTCCACCGAGCTCAAAGCTTGGTCAACTTGCTTCCTGCTTTCCCAAGCAATTGGACCTCCACCAACACAGCATATGAACCCTCCAATGCTTGTCATGTCCTTTGGTTCTGATGCATAGGAGGCATCCGAGAATGCGGCAAGGAACAAATGCCCGGGTTCCACACCACCCGCGCCTTTTTGGCGCCTTTGTGCCACTGAAGAGTACTGCAGCCCAACGGTCGGTGTTTGGCCAAGGTACTTGGCCACCCTCATTCCAGCTGCTACCTGCTCCTCGTGAGGGCATTGAACAACCCTTGCCAGCTGCCCGGTAGCAAACGCGACATCCGGTCGTGTGTTGACTGCCGCATACATGAGGCTGCCCACCAATGAGTGAAAACGGCGCCTCTCCTCTTCACCCACGCTCTCCTCCTCTGGTCCCTTCACACACTTGAATCCAGAGGGAAAGTGTGTAGCCACATGGCCTTCATTCTGCCCAAACTTGGCAGCCAAGGCCTCCAGGTACTTGCGTTGGTGCACCCACATGCGCCGCTTCTCCACGTCGCGCTCGATGTGAAGCCCGAGGTAGAAATTCACGTCACCAAGGGACTTGCACTTGAACTTGTCTTGAAGCTTCAGCATCACCTCCTTCACAAGGTCAGAGGAGGGTGAGAAGATCAGGATGTCGTCCACGTACACCACCATGAAGCTCCTCTGCTCCCCCTCGCCAAGCATGAACAAGGAGTGATCGGCCGTTGAGGGAGTGAAGCCGATCTCCTCCAACACTTCGCGCAGCTTCATGTACCATTGCCTAGGGGCCTGCTTCAGCCCATAGAGGGCCTTCTTCAGCTTCCACACTCTGCCGCTACCGTCATCAAACCCCTCTGGCTGCGCCATGAAAATCTCCTCCTCGAGGATTCCGTTGAGGAATGCCGTTACGATGTCTAGCTGCTTCACCACCCAACCTTTGATCGCGGCTCCCGCGAGTAGGGTTCGCAGCGTCGTTGGATTCACCATAGGAGGAAACAGCTCCTTGTAGTCCACATTCTCCTTCTGCTGGTACCCCTTGGCCACCAGCCTAGACTTGTAACGCTCGATCTTGCCGTCGGCGTCGGACTTGATCTTGAAGAGCCACTTGGACGTAATCGCCGTACGCCCCTCCGGTAGCTCCACCAACTCAAACGTGTCGTTCTCCTTGATGCTTTTCAGCTCACTCTCGATTTCCTACTTCCATTCCTCAGCATCACCACTCTCCAAGGCTTCCTTGAGAGTTGCTGGTTCTCCCGGCATCTCCACCGGAGAGAAGAACGCGAAGGCACACTCCTCGTAGTCGCTCTCCTCGTCATCTCCGACCATCATTGCCGCTCCGGCCAGGGCTGTCTTGCCCGGCTCTCCTGGAGCATCATATGTCAGCCTCTTAGGGGGCTGAACTTTCCTCTTGACCCTGCCTTCCTCCTCAGCTGCAGGGACTTGAAGGCCTTGGCGTTGCTGCGGTGTGGTTCGATTCCGTGGAGCGCTCGTAGTGCGGGAAGGATGTGTCGGTGCACGCTCGCTCACTTGCTGCACCTCCTCCTCTTCTTCCTCTGCATCCTTGGCCTCCTCTCCCCCATTCACAAGGGAAGATTGCCTTGTGGTGGTGCTGCCGCTGCTCAGCTCCAAAGGCAGCTCCACGTGCTCCAAACCGGAACTCTTCACATCTCCATACCGCACGCCTATCTTCGCCTCATTCTCCGCCTTCCAATCCTTGTACATGAAGTTCTCCATGAACTTGCAGTCCCTGCTCACCAAGAACTTCTTGGTGAATGGGTCCCAAAGAAGCCACCCTTTGCTGTTTTGAGCCATGCCCAAGTGCACGGCCCACACCGCCTTGGCACCAAGCTTGTTGTGCCGAAGATGCTTAGGTACGAGCGCCATGCACATGCACCCGAACACCCGAAGCATATCCACCTTTGGCTTCCTTCCAAGCCACTCCACATAGGGCACCCATTTGTCTGCTCCCACATGAGTCAAAACTCTGTTCTTGGCCACACACGCACTCCGCACCGCATCAGGCCAGAAATAGTCGGGTAGCCCGGCTTCAATGAGCAACCCGCGTGCCGCCTCCGTGATCGTCCGGTTCGCTCGCTCGGCGATGCCGTTCATTGCTTGGGAGTATGGCATGGTGAGGGAGTGCCGAATACCATTCTTCTTCAGCCACAACCCAAACTCCTTGCTCAGGAACTCTCCCCCTCGATCGGTGCGGATCGACTTCACTAGTCGGTCTTGTTGCCGCTCCACCATCGGGAACCAATCCGTCTTCAACGTTTCAGCCACGTCGCTCTTCTTGGCCAGCACATACACCCAAGTCATGCGGGTGTAGACATCCACTATGGTGAGGAAATATTCAGCTCCAGCAGCTCCAAGCTTCAGGGGGCCCACCACATCCATCACCACCTCATCAAGCGGTGCCTTAGCCGTTGTCTCCGAGCTCGAGAACGGAAATCGGTTGAACTTGGCTTGCAAGCACGTCGGGCAGCCAAGCACCTCATCGGGCTCCCCCTTCACACGTATGCCAGCAACCATCTGGTTCTTCACTAGCTGCTGCAAGATGGGCAGGGCCACATGCCCCATGCGCCGATGCAAAGTCAACCAATCACACTCCCCCGTAGCCGAAGTTGGATTGGAGAATGCCGCGCTCGCAATAGCGCCCCACATGCTCTCTCCGTACTCCTCCTTTGCTGCTGCCTTGGCTGCTGCACCCTCGGGATCCCTTGGGGTTCTCCTCACCCTTGTGTTGCTCCTTAGCTGCTGCACCACTCTCCTTAGGGTCACACAGCTTGCTGGTCCCTCCGGGCTTGCTCTTCTTGAGCTCAATTGTGAACACTTGCGATTTGCCTTGCAAATGCAACGTCTCATTTCAACTGGCAAGTACAAGATTTTTTATCGTCCAAGCATTGTACAACATATAGAGCTACCATGCATCTCATGCTAGGGTGGGGGGGGCGGGAAACTTGAAATTGAAAGTTCGAAATGAAAACGTGGGTGAAGGCCAAATGGCCTTCGCCCCCTCTTTTATACCGAAAAAGAGGGGAATTAGCGTTTCGCCGAAGCCTTTGCTTCGGTACAATTCGCTTCGCTATTCACAATACACAATTTTGAAAAGTGTTACACACTTTAAAAAAATTACATATTGTGAACACTTGCGATTTGCCTTGCAAATGCAACGTCTCATTTCAACTGGGACTTCTGAGACATGGGGAGGGGAGGTCGGCGGTGCCTCGTAATGGCGCGATGATGCTGTGAGGTTGACGGCGCACGAGCTTCGTCTTGGATGTTGCGAGATGCTGCGATTAGGTGATCCTGCGAGATGGTCACGTATAAATCCTTTGCTGTCTCGCTTCGCCAGCGCCCGAGCCGTTTGAAGACGCGATCCGGGACTCCCGCACTAGCTGCAACCGTGGCTGTGCCTTTGCGAAAAGAGTGTGTGCCAAGGTGTGTTGAATCGATCGCAGCGGCTTCGAACGCTTGCATGCACCATGTGCGGATTGTAGTGTAAGACGGGGCAGTGTCGGATGAGGATGGCGGTGATGATCCGCGGAAGACTCGTATCAGCGGCCCTGTGCTGGTCGGCCCGTAGTGTGCTAGCCGGATGAAATTGCGGGTGCACCTCACCGGGCAGAATGGTCCGTCCGATGCGGCGACGGGAACCCACACACCCTTACCCTCCTGATCGGTCTTTGAGTGTGGGATCAATAGCCACATTGCTGTTTTCTCGAATTGGATGTCCTCCCATTGGATTGCCACCAAGTCTGAGAAGCGTAGGAATGCAGAGTACATGAGTAGCACGATGAGGCCTTTCTGATATGTGCCCGGTTGGCTCGATTGGAGAAATGGCCTAGCCATGGCGTGGACCTGATGGAGGGAGACGGGTTCTTTCACCCGTGCTGGCCGGGGGCAGTGTCGTTTGGCGTAATCGCGTACTTGTGTCGTGAAGGGGCCGCATGTGGGATTGGCAGAGCCTGTCATGCGGTGGGCGAAGCTTATCGCGGCACATGTGAGCTGAACGCTAGAGACGGTGGCCTTGTGGTTGATCGCATGTACCAGGTAGAGTGCAACTGTTAGGTCTGCGGCAGGCAGAAATGCCACTTTTGCCTTAACACAAAAACTCCTGAACTTCGCCCAATAAGGTTCGTATGTGTTGATTGTTGAGACGGACCGTGTTTGGGCTGTCATTAAAAGTAGCTGTTGATGCAGCTTCGGAATCATATCTGTCATCATCAAGAAAAGATCGGCGGTATATTAATGATGGAAGTTAAGTTGTAGTGCAAGGATTCTACTAACCGGGAGACCAACTCCTGAGAATGCGCTAATATGCGAACCCACATGCAGACACTGGCTACCGCTAGCAAGATGAAGACATGATGATATGCCGGGTGCCCAGGTCCTAGGGGAAGGCCGGATCAGGGGCCACCATGATGCTCCTGTCCATTCAGGAATGACCAATGTCAGCGTGGCAGACGTGCGCGCGGCATGGCGCAGGGTGGCGGGAACCAGGTGTGGTGGGGGGAATGCAAAACCGTGTTCTGCCCCCCAGTTCTGGGAGAAGGCATTGACGGCCGTTGCGCGTGGATGGGGAACCTCTGAAAAGAAACGCGAGAGTTGCGCGTTACTGGCATTTGCAAAAAGGTCGATGGTATATGGACCCCAGCGCCTCTCCAGCAGCCGGAACCAGGGGAGTTTCAAGGAATAGTCGTCGTTGTCTTCTAACTTAGAGAGAGCGTCCGCATCCGCGTTGAGAGCTCGGGGAATCCATTCGATTGCCAACCTGATTTCATTCGCCATGCAGTGTGCGATGATGGATTTGCACAAAAGGGTGAGTTCGGGTTGCCCGGAACCGCCTTTTCGAAGAATGAAGAATACGCCCTGGTTGTCGACGCGCATGAGCACATGGCGGCCTTGGATTTGACTTGAGAATGCACTCAGAGCCCAGAGCACACCTTCGAGTTCACGGCGTGTGCTTGAAGTGGAGAGGAGCTCGTGTGGCATAGGGCTGCTGCCTTGTATGTTTTCACCTGGGAAGGAAGCTAGGGTCGCACCCCAACTGTGAGCACTTGCGTCGACATGAATCACCGTGTCGATGCTGTGGGGCATGTGAAATGGCGCCCCATTGAAACGATCAAAGTTCTCTAGCCAGAATTTGAGCTCGTCCCGAGCCTCCAGGGTTAGGTGTGTCCTGGCATTCCATGACGTTGCTGCATTGATGAGCTCTAGGAGTTGGTGACTGAATGCGCGTGCCGTTGTGCCAAGGGCTAGTGCCATGGAAGCGAGAATGCCGGTAACCCGTGCGACAAGGCGGATTGGTATCCGTTGTCGTCGCTCGTAAGCAGATATAAGCACCTGGAGCGTGTGCATGAGTTGTGCCCGACGTTCGGGGCCGATGGTAAATCTCCCAGATTGGGTGTCCAACTCCATCCCAAGAAATTGCAGTTTCTGGGTCGGGGTAAGGTGCGACTTTTTGGCATTGATGACAAGGCCCGACTGTCGTAGGTCACGAATGATTGCATCACGAGTCGCGCATGCGTCCTCCTCCGAACTGCAGAGGAATAAGATATCGTCCACATATGGAATGATTCGGGTGCCTTGCGCTCGCCATCTTCGAGCCAGTTGTTTGATCAACTGGGTGAACAGGAAGGGTGCTGTTGCGAGACCGAACGGTAACGACTTGAAGTAGTAATCCGTGCCGTCGAAATGAAAACCGAGGAACTTCCAGCATGACGGGTGGATATCGGCGTGATGGTATCCAGACTTCAGGTCGATTGAGAACATCCAGTCGCCCGGTTGCGCCAATTCGGCGACTCGGACCAAGCCTTCGTACTTGAATTTGGGGATGACGAGGTACTGATTGACTTTCCTCAAGTCCAGAATGAGGCGACACTTGTCGCGTTGCTCCACGACGTTGAGTGGACTAGTGCATGCCACTGCGGTTAGGCCAGCTGCAACTGTTGCTGCACCAGATGAGAGCAGGTCAGAGATTGCTGAACGTGTGAACTCGTTGTGTCGCTCGACACCTGCGTGATTCTTGTTGCGAAATGAAGTTGGTGGCAACGCTTTCCAAGGGAGCCAGTATCCGTTGGAAATGACCGACAGGATGAGGCTGCTTTCGCACCATGAGGCCCACCAAGCGAACGCTTGGCGCAGTCGACCCCCCATGGTGGTGACTTCCTTGTTAGTTGAATGGGTTTACTCCATTCACCCGGTCGTGAAGGGTAGGCGCCTGCAGTGGCGGTAAGTTTGGGGCAACAGAATTGGCGCGTCAATCCTTTGGTTCGAGCCACAAGATACGCATTGTGATCGAGAAAAGAAAAATGAGAGTATCGGTCTAGTTGGCATCGTGGGACGACTTGTGTATGCTCAATACCGAAACGGCTTCGTACATGCTTGTGCACGTCCACAAGGATGCGCATGAACGGGTGGGCATGAGAACGACCTGCTTGCGTTCCCATGTGAGTCGTGATGCACACGATAATGCTTGACCAATAACCGCACCCTCTTGTTAGGCTTGGTGTCTCGCCCTCGTTCGTGTTCGCTCCCTTCTCCCTCTCCCTTGTTTTTTTTTTTTTTTTTTTTTGACCTGCATTCTCGGGGCTATGAATTGCAGAGGCTCACCCTCCCCTTTACCGCTTGGCCCCTTTTTGTTTTTGTTTTTGTTTTTTTTTTAACGGTCACGAGAGGCTATACGGGCGATGTCACATCTTGCCCTCTCTTCTCTCCTTCTCTCTTTCTCCCTCCCGCATATTTGAGTTTTCTCCTTGCGGAACTCTCCACATTATGATGCCCTTGGTTCTCGTTCCCTCACTCGAGGCGTAACCAATAACCTTCGCACCATTGGTGTTCGAAGTGTAGTCAAGTCCCTTCCCTCTCCTCTCTCTCCCTCTCTCTCTTTCCTTCTCTCTCTTTCTCTCTCTCTCTCTCTCTCTCTCTCTCTCTCTCTCTCTCTCTCTCTCTCTCTCTCTCTCTCTCTCTCTCTCTCTTTTTTTTTTTAACCATGTCATGGCTTTATAGGGACCGTGTACCACAAGGCCAGCAGCCTGGAGTATAATTCCAATATAGTATTACAAATTAAGGCCCCTCGGGCTCAAGCGTGAATGCACACACGCACACGCGCACACCACACACACACACACACACTCAAAGGCCTAGAGCAATCCTTGCATCTAGCCAAGGCTAAACAGCCTATTCAAGGACCCCCTGGTCCTGCCCTACCCTTTCACCAACTCCTTTCCCAAAGGCAATCAAGGCGGGGGTCACCTTGGAGCAAAGAGGGAGGAGAGGTGACAAGGGACATTCGGGCTTCGCTCACACCACCGGTGCGGGCCCATTGCCCCCATGGCCTCCATGGGGACACGCGCTGGACATGTGTCCCTGCTGGCCGCAGCGGAAGCAGGTGCCCTTGAAGCCGCGGCAGCCGGTTCCTCCTCCCATGCCCTTCGGCATGAAGGCGACGGATTCGCGGGAGAAAGAGCGGCTTCCGCGAGGGAGGCCGATCTTCACACGCTTGAGCGCCGCCATGTCCGCCACTGCCATCTTGAAGGAGCGCGAGGTAAGCACCGCTGTAGTCTTCAGCAATTGGTAGCGCTCAGCTACGTCGAAGCCGGCGTGGTCGGCGACAACCAACACGTCGAAACGACGCTTGATAAGTTCTTGGGCTTGGGCGACGGTCTTGAGCGCGCCGGTAGTGTCGCCGCTGCGGATTTTGTGGTCCACGTGCGCCAAGTAAATCTGGAGCGCTTCGAAGACCTCAGCTTGGTCGCGGACGCCTTTGCGGTTGAAGGCAGCGGCCGCGGTCGAGGGATAAGAAGAGGGGAGAGGGGGAAGAAGATCGTTAGGCAAATTCAGGATGAGGTTGTTTGGCTCCTCACCCTCGTCACTGTCAGAGTCGGAGTCGATGTCAGCAGGGGCAGCCGGTTCGTCTTCGACGGCAGGCGCCTTTCCTTTGTCGGCGCGGGTGGGTGCGGCGACACGTGCGGAGGTAGAAATGTTGTTGCGCACGTTTGCAGTCTTAGCGGATGCTGAAATTTCTTCTTCATTTGTTGCTGTAGGCGCTTTTGCAGGAGTCGAGACCTGCTTCTGGAGGAGCGCCAGCAGTGCCGCAAGTTGCGGGGGCGAAAGATTCGCGCCCGCCCCGTCTGACGCGGCCGAATCTGTCGCCCTGCGTTTCGGGGGGGCGCGAGATCCGCTCGGATCTGCAGTAGCGGCGGCAGGGATGGCGACGAAATCGCCATCATTGTCGCCGCCTGCAGGCCCATGAGCCTGCGTGTGGGTCGCGCATGGCTGGGACGGTCGCGCGACTGTTCCGCCCTCACCGAGCAACACGTCGACCCCCGTGTGGGTCGCTTCGGCGTGATTCTCGGCAGGGCGCTTTCTTTTTTCAGCGGCGTTTTCCCGAGGCGTTTTTTCAAGTCCCGTCGATTGACGAGCAGGCGACTCCTTAGTGTCAGAGGTCCACTGGTGATCCCCGATTGATCCTAGGGAAGGGTTACAGGCATGGCGGCCTGGGGGGTTATGGACGCACTCACCCGCTACACAAACAAGCCCTTTTATCCCAGTGGTTAGTGGCTGGGATTCTGACATGGTATCAGAGCGAAGGTCTCGGGTTCGAATCCCGGTGTGTGCACCTCGGGCATCCCAGTGCGGGGGGGTGTCAGAGGTCCACTGGTGATCCCCGATTGATCCTAGGGAAGGGTTACAGGCATGGCGGCCTGGGGGGTTATGGACGCACTCACCCGCTACACAAACAAGCCCTTTTATCCCAGTGGTTAGTGGCTGGGATTCTGACACTTAGCCCCGGGGGTATTGTTGCTCGCTGGCGCCATCGTTGCTAAGTAGCTTTGGGCGACTACAGGTCACGATTCTTGCTTGTTTGTTGGCGGTTCCTAGTCAGGAGACCACGACTAGGAAACCTAACTCGGTAGACTGGCGGACATGAAGTCTCAGCACACTTTGTAGGCTTGCTATGGTTGGCTCCTCCACTGGCGCAACTCTAGGGTTTAATAGGAACAATTCTTTGCTTAGAGTGGAAACAAACAAGCAAGCAAGTAATCCCATTTATGATGCTTGCCTAAGTATCTGCTCCTGGTTACCGTTGCCACGCAACGGTCGTGGGCTTTCGCCAGTTCGGCTCGGTTCCCCGCCCTTGGCTTTGTAGATTCCCGCCTGCCTCGACATAATACTGCGAACTACTGTACCTTGTCTTGCTTTTATATTGTTCCTTCCTATTTTTCTATTCTACAATTAAAATCATGACAGTTTAGCGCCACCAAGGGCCGAGGGCTGTGATGATGACAGTGACGAAGGCCTCTTTGGATAGTGATCCGCCGCATCGATAAATTCTGTCATGCAGACCGTGGAAGCGGCTGATATATGCCATCCCCTTTTCGCCCTGTTGCATTTGGATTGTTGTCAATTGTGCCATGAGGCGGCTTTGATTAACGCTGTCGTCTGTTTGATATGCGAGCTCGGCGGAGTCACCGTATCCACGATAAGATCGAATGTTTTGCTGCTCTTTTGCCGTTATGTTTCGCAGGAGTATAGTGTATGCCATTAGTGACTGATACGTGAACTACTGTTTGTCGTACCGTGTCCCGCGCGTTGGGTATGGCAGGGAGCCGTCGAAGAAGCCAAGTATTGGGGCACCCTCCATCTTCAGTTCGAACTCGAAGGACCAGGAATAGAAGTCCTTCCCGTCAAATGGTGTTGTTGTTTGCAGTTTTAGCACATGTGCAAATTGTGACTGCACCTGAAGTGCATCCAATGTCTTTGTCTCTTGTCCAGGCGGAGGCCAATTTGGCATGAAGCTAATGGAGCCGCGTTGAGGTTCATACGGTGCAAAGGTAGGCTGCTCATTTCCGTGCGCAAATGGTGAGCCATCAAGACTCATTAGGGTAACGTCGTCGTTGTTGTTGTCGCTGTTGTTTGACTGTGCAGGTGTCGCTTGTTGCTGTTGCTCATAGAACGACATGAAGGAGAAGAATTTCTCCATCATGGTCAGGTCGAAGCCGGTTGCTTTATTAACTAGCGCTTCAGTAGATTCAGCAGCTGGTCTTTGAGTTGAGCCTCTCTCTGTCTGTAGCCCAGAGCCTGGAGGTGGAATGGGAGTAGTGCCGGGAGATCCAGTAAATGAACTTTTTTGTTTCTTTGTTGCCATGCCTTCTGTTGTTGTAGGAGGTTGAAAAGATTTGTATCTGCCTTGCTAGCTCTCATACCATGTTGGGCCGAGAGAAGCCCTTAGGATCGTTTTCAAGGCTAAGACGTGGGATAGTGATGTATCAGCAGAAGCGTCTTAGTAAACTGATTGACCCACCTTGTACTGGTATGTGAGTACAAGATAAGTTTATTATAGCAAGGAAATACAAAGCTTTTTATATGGTTACAAAGAATATGAAAGATTTAAACCACTGGTGTTGTTATCGCTGTTGCGGTTCGATATAGCGACGACTCGGGGAACTGCTCCATAAGGAACCAGTTTCTGTGCCCTTGCTGTCGCGCTGCTTTTGGCGAGTCAAAGGTCGCTGACCTTTGACCTTCGCTTAACCTCTTACTGTTGTTTTTTGTCAACCGGTTCGGTTGACTCGCTGTTGCTTCGCTTGTAGTTCGCATTACATTGTAGTACTTTGACACATCAGAAGCGCAAACTATATGCTTCTAACAAACACAACCTCTGTTAGCCACTCATGTATGAAGAAGATGCCTCATAGTGTGTCTCCTCTAGAAGTTTCTCTAGAGGATAACGCAAGCCTCGGGCCTGTGGCATCAGTATTTACACGTTACCCTGATCAAGCTCGAATTACAACAGCTCCATTACGATCAATGCACGTACCACCTTGAGTACCATGGGGGCTATACTCTCGTTGCCTACGTAGACGAGCTTCTTTACGCTGGAACAAGTACATACCTCTCACAAAGTGAAAACAGCGGAATGATCGGATTGCATTGGGTGGGGTGCAAATGCCTAACCCTAACTGTTTGTACCCCATATAGCATAACCCACTAGAGGCTATAACATTTGACAAACCCCCATAGCCTAAGTGGGGAATGCCAAGCAACAAAACGCAACCTAAGGTCACAAGACCAGTCACAAGCAAGAGAGAAAACAAAGCTCAGGGTGGATCACAACGTCACCATACAGACTGAGCACAAACAAGAGGCCTCAAGGCCAGTTCAAGAGTGTACAAGCTAATATATATATGGTACAAACAAACAAAAGGCAAGAACTCACTACTGCAGTCTACTAGACCCAGTCTCAATGAGGCCTAACTGCAGACAAAACCGGCGGTGTTCACGAGGCTGAAGGGCCTTGGTAAAGATGTCTGCAGTGTTGGCCTCGGAGGCCACGAAGTCCAGACGTGCCTGACCGCGTCTCTGCAACTCTCGAAGGAGGAAGTACCTGACGTCGATGTGCTTCACTCTGCTCTCCAGTCGAGGCTCACGACAAAGGAGACGGTCAACCAGCGTAGCTCCTGTGCAGCAAGGGCTCCAGCGTAGATCTCGGCCTCTGCGGTAGAAGTCGCAACAGAGGAGGACCGAGTAGACCTCCACGAAACAGCTCCAGAGCCCAGACTGAAACAGTAACCCTACATAGACCTCTGAGTCTCAACGTCGTCGGCGTACGAGGAGTCGCAGTGACCGGTGAGTACAACTGGCTGTGTCCCTCCAAGTACAAGCCCCATGTCTGATGTCGTGGCGAGGTACTTCGCCACCCTCTTAGCTGCCGCCCAGTGAACAGGACGGTGTCTCCCAGTCGCAACAAAGCGAGAAAGGATGCTAAGAGGGAAGGCGAGGTCCGGGCGAGTGCACGTCATCAGGTACATGAGGCAGCCCACCAGCTCTGCGTAGGGACCACTGGGCTCGAACGGCTCGTCAGGAAAAGGCCCAGTGAGTCTGTGGTCTACAGCAAGAGGGGTGGGTGTAGGAGAAGAGTGCTGAAGCCCGAACCGCTGAAGGACCTGCTGCACCATGTGTGACTGAGTCAGAGTGATGGTGCGAGCGGCTCTGTCCCTGGAGATCTGCAGGCCAAGGTAGCGGCGCAGTTCCCCAAGGTCAGTGCAGGTGTGTCTCTTCTGCAGTTCGGACTTCACCTCCGCCAGTGCAACTGTGTCGGCTGTGGCAAAAACCAAGTCGTCAACGTAGACCAGAACGAAGAAAGGTGTGCGCCCACGACGAAGAAAGGTGTGCGCCCACGACGAAGAAACATCGACGGGTCGGCGGAAGACTGATCAAACTCGAGGTCAGACAGAGTAGAGCGGAGAGTGTCGTGCCACTCACGGGGTGCCTGGCGGAGACCGTAGACCGGTCGTCTGAGGCTTATTGGATCCCAAGCGGGAAGGTGCCAGTGAAGCCCGGAGGACGACGCAGCCAGATCTCCTCGTGTAGGCTGCTCTGCAGGAAGGCGGTGGAGAAGTCGAGGGAGTGTAGCTCGTAGTCCCTCTGTGCCGCTACGTGAAGTAACACCCGAAGAGTGGTCATCTTCGGGGTGGGCGCGAAGGTCTGAAAGAAGTCAACCCCCTCGCGCTGACTGAATTCTCTAGCCACTTAGCGTGCCTTGAAGACTGGGGGAGATCCCGGCGGCCGCTTCACCTTGAAGATCCACATGCCGTCAACTATGTTCGCCCCTGGGGGGGGAACCTCGTCAACGTAAGTGCCTGTGGACCTGTAGGAGGCCATCTCTGCGTCCATGGCAGCTCTCCACTGAGAGACCCAAGGCCCTGACACTGCCTCAGCGTAAGTGCGAGGAGTAGGTATGTCAGGAGCGTCGGGGTCTCCCTCAGGAGCGAGGAGCATGGCACAGAGATGAGGCGAAGCAGCTGCCAGGAACTCTAGCTCAAACTGTCTGTCCTCTAGGACGTCACAGCCAAGGGCAGACTCACCCCCGACGGACAGAGGACGGACAGGAGGAGCGGCCACAACACGAGTGGCGTAGTCAAGGCGACGCGTAGCAGTAAAGTCAGTGACAGCGGCAGTGAGGACCGCGACGGAGGAAGGAGAGGCACGAGGGTCTGTAACAAGATTGGCGAGAACACGAGAGAGAGTGGGGCGGTACGTGCGGTAGTAGTCCGTGATCGGAGTGGACAGGGAGGCAATGAGGGACGACTCAGGAGGACGAGGAAGAACAGACGGAGGAGAACGAGGAGGACTAGGACGGAACAACACAGTACGGAGGTCAGTGACAGGTGACGAGGGACGAGCACGAGGAGGACGAGAGGCCCAAGAGTGGGTAAGAGGAGAGGGAGATGAAGGAGACTGGGCATGGGGGAACACAGCCGGAGCTGAGTCCGGAGGAGGAAACGTAGGACCGAACACAGGAGGAGAGGAGGGGAGACCAAGGGCCCGAAGGCCAGAAACAGGGGCCGGAGGCTGCTCCGGCTGCTGCGGCTGCTGCTGCTGCCGCTGCTGCTGCTGCTGCTGCTGCTGCTGCTGCTGCTGCTGCTGCTGCTGCTGCTGCTGCTGCTGCTGCTGCTGCTGCTGCTGCTGCTGCTGCTGCTGCTGCTGCTGCTGCTGCTGCTGCTGCTGCTGCTGCTGCTGCTGCTGCTGCTGCTGCTGCTGCTGCTGCTGCTGCTGCTGCTGCTGCTGCTGCGACGGCTGCTGCTCCCGCTGCTGCTGCTGCTGCTGCTGCAACTCCAACCTCTCACGCTCCACCCGCTGCTGAATCTCCATCCGCTCACGCTCCAAACGCTGCTGCTCCTCACGCTCAAGACGAAGAAGGGCCTGGTAACGAGTCGGGTAGGGGTGAGGAGGAGGAGTGGTGGCAGGAGACGAAGAAGAAGAAGAACCGACTCCACCCTCGACAGTAGCCGGCTGAACACCCCCAGAGCGAGTACTCCCTGCGGCAGCACGACCAGCACCTGTAGGAGGTGTACCCGCACCCCCAGTCGTGGTGCCTCCAGTGGCACCAGCACCAGCCCTGGACTCTCTAGCTCCAGAAACACCACCAGCTCCAGCACCACCACCAGCTCCAGCACCCTCGGAACGGGCAGCTGCGGCAGGTGCACGCTCAGCGCCAACGCCAACACCCCCAGAACGGGCGGCTCCTGTAGGTGCACGAACAGCTCCAACGCCAGCACCCTTTGAGCGAGCACTGCCAGAGCCCTCACTTCGAGCACCAACACCCTCAGAGTCCGCAGTGGCCGGTAAAGGAAGCGCTGACGGCTGCTGCGGAGGTTAGGAGGAAGACTGTGGGGAAGGAGGAGAGACCTGGGGGGGTACCGAGGGGGGGGGGGGGGGGGGGGGTGTAGCGTGAGACACACCAGACGGAGCGGGAACAGGGGGGGGGGGGGGGGGGGGGTACCGGAGGAGCAGGGGCGGGAGGAGGAGGAGCTGGAGCCAGGAAGAGGGGAGGGGGGGGAACCGGGAGACCTCGACAGGGGTACCAGGGGACGGACTCGTCGAAACGGACGTCACGAGAGTCAAAGAACCGGTGGGAGGGAGGGTGGTAAAAGGTAAAGTCAGAGGAGTCCTCAAGGAAACCAAGGAAGACACAGGGGACGGCGCGAGGTGAGATCTTGTCCGCAGAGGTGTCGCGGACAAGAGCCAAGCAGCCCCAGACACTAAACCTCGACGCAACACCAGGGGACCCTGTCCAGGAACTTGTCGGTGAAGCCCCTGGCCGTGAGACGCGAGGCCAGAGGTTCAACTGGTGAGCCGTGTACCGAGCCACGTAGGGCCACAGAAAATGGGGCGCGCGGGCGTGGATCATGGAGGTGCGGGCAATCTCCATGACCAGGCCTAGGCGGCGCTCAGCAACCCCATTCTGCTGTGGAGAGTCTGGAAGAGTCCAGGACTGGGTGATGCCCTGCTCAGCACAGAATCTAGCGAGAATGCCGTAGCGAAACTCACCCCCACGGTCGGAGTGGAGACAACTGACACGACGACGGCGAGTACTCTCGGTGGCGAGCAGCCACCGGATCAGCGTAGAAGTCACGTCGGACTTCTTCGCCAAAGGGAACACGGTGGTGTACCGAGAGTAATCATCAAAAACCACCAGAAAGAAACTCTCCCGCTCAGGGCCAAGACGGCGAGCGGGGCCCCAGACGTCTAAGTGGAGTGTCTCGAAGAGCTCAGTGGCCGGACAAAGGGAGGTGGAGTGAGGGATGGCACACAGCCGACCTTGGACACAAGGACCGCTCGGAGGAGCTGGGGACGGCGGGAGCGGCGGAAGGACTCGGGGGAGGCCTAAGACAAGACGCTGACTGGACATAGCGCGGAGACGAGGGAGGGACGGGTGACCAAGGCGGTGGTGCCAGACAAGGGAGGGGTGGGCAAGCGACCGACACGAGCACGACGCAGCAACTAGACCGGACACAGCAACCTGACTGGACCCGGCTACCTGGTGGGACGGAGGAACCTGACGGGGGTCGGTGTGGAGGGTGTACAGACCGGAGCCCGGCTCCTGGCGAAAAGTGGCCAAGGGGGCGTACGTGTCACCGTCCACACAGACCGCGGTGTCACCAGAAGGCTCAACCCAGACCCCGACGTGCTGTCTCGCCAGGGGGCCCACACCAACCAGGTTCCTAGAGAACGTAGGAACGTGGAGGCCAGTCAGGGAACCGGAAGGAGCAGCTGGGCACGGGAGCGTAGTGGCGTGAGTCGCAATGACCGGTCCCGAAGAGGGATCGGCCAGTGCTATGGAGACTGGTGCAGGTAGTGGAGAGAGAGTCGTATGGTCGCGAAAGAAGCACTACGTCGCTCCTGAGTCCAGTGTGAAGGAGAGAGACGCGTCCGCCGAGGGAGCACCTGTACTAGTAGCTAAACAAGATCCTACACTAGCACCTACTCTAGCAACAGGCAAAGATCCAATGATAGGTACAGGCAGGTACACAGATCCAGGAGCACAATGGTCAACATCACCATACGTGGCATAAGACCTAGCATCATCCATAGTCATATCAAAAACAGAGATACCACGAGCAAGAAGTGTCCCCCAGCGTGGCGGCGGGGGAGCGGAGGGGCCGTGGTGCAAGCGGTAGAGGTCGTCGAGACGACTGAAGCAGCGTGCAGCAGAGTGGTCAGGGCGGCCACAGTACGAGTCGCGGACCCATAAGGATCCAGTACTCACAGCGACCAACGTCGCGACCAGCCAAGCGAGGTCCCCGACTGGAGGGGGCGGCATTGCGCCCAGTGCTCGGGGGACCCGCAGACCTCCACTGCTGCGGAGGGCCCCAATGCTGTGAAGGGCCCCACTGCTGTGGCTGCGGCTGTGGCGGGAGCTGCTGCTGGCCCTGTCGCTGCTGCTGCTGTCCGGGCGGTGGCAGGTGCTGAGAAGCCGGCTGCTGCTGCTGCTGGAACCCCTCACCACCAGTGAAAACTCCACCGTCGAGAGGAGGGCCGTCAGGTCCCGAGCCACCCCCACCACCACTCCCACCACCTGCTCCACCGCCACCGCCACTACCCGCACCACCTCCAGTACCCCCGCCGCCCTTCCCGCCCTTCTTACCGGCCTTGCCACGTTTCTGTCCGCCAGAGACAGAAACAGCCGCCGTCTCCTCAGAGGCAGAAGACGCGGGGGTGGCAAGGGAGGCAGTGAAGGTGGGAAGCTGTGGTACCGCACACCCCTCAAAAAGACGAGGAGGAGGCGCGGAAGAGGCAGAGGCAACAGCGAGGAGGTTACTCTCGATCTTCGAGAGAGCAGTCTCAAGAAGATCGATGGTAAGCTCAGTGGGGTGCTTCAGAAGAAGCGCGTCGCGGGCTGTGGCTAGGCGGTCAGGGAGGCAAGTAACTAGCCGGTGAATAGTGAGCCACATAGGGGGCAGCGCAAGGGCAAGCTGGTCCTCAGTGCAAGCAGCGCGAAAGCGAGCGTCAAGGGAGCGAAGGTGGGTAACGAGGTCAGAGACAGTCTCAAAGGAGGCGAGGTCAGGGTAGATAAAGGGGACGAGGAGGCGACTGAGTGAAGCAGAGGAGGGAGTGGAGTAGCGATCAACAATAGCCTTATACAGATCTGCAGCAGACTCGACCTGAGTGAAGTGGACTGCCTCTGTCGGCGGGAGAAGGTCGGTCAGGGCGAGGCAGGCAGCGGCGTCACGAGACTCCCACACGTCGCGAGCGAGGAACTGGCGCTGGTACTCGGCCTCCTGCTCAGGAGTAGGTGGTTGGGTAGTGGGCAGCAGACTAGGCTGCTGAGGAGCGGTCTGAGTACCGGACGCGTGTGCGAACAGGTGCACGCCATCCTGCCGCTGGCTCTTAAGGTGGCGCTGCGCCTGCGTAAGCCACGTACTAAAGTCTATCGGTCTCCCCTCAGGGTCAAAGCGAAGTACTCGGGAGGTCGCCATAAGGGGCGAAAGTGGGAGAGCGCGGCTGCCAGCCGCGGGAGGGTGAGACAGTCAGTGGCGTGTGGGCAGGCGCGCAGGCGGGCAGGTGGCGCAGCATGCGGCCAGGCGGGCGGCGCGACGCGATGGCTGGCGGGCGGCGCGGTGCGCTGGCCGGCGAGCGGCGCCCGTGGCGCGGTGGCGTGGCGCGGTGGCGTGCGCGCTGACGTGTGCGCTGGTGGGCGCGCTGGCGTGCGCGCTGGCGGGGCGCGCTGGCGTGCGCGCTGGCGGGGCGCGCTGGCGTGCGCGCTGGCGGGGCGCGCTGGCGGGGCGCGCTGGCGTGCGCGCTGGCGTGCGCGCTGGCGGGGCGCGCTGGCGTGCGCGCTGGTGGGCGCGCTGGCAGGGCGCGCTGGCGTGCGTGCTGGTGGGGGGCGCTGGCGGGGCGCGCTGGCGTGCGCGCTGGCGGGGCGCGATGGCGTACGCGCTGGCGTGCGGGCTGGCGGGGCGCGCTGGCGTGGCGCGCTGGCGGGCCTGCTGGCTAGGGCGCTGGCGGGCCTGCTGGCTAGGGCGTTTAGGGCAAACGGGGGGGGGGGGCACCAAGACAAGAGACTAAGGGTACATTCCTATGTAGACACAAATGTCTCAATGCCCTATTTCCCGAGTCGCGTCTACACATTTTTTCAATGTCGCGTCTCAAACATTGGATGTATCGCGACACTAGGCGATCAGGCGAAAAATACAGTTGTGTGCATCTGATTGGGTTTCGGAAATGAGTGTACACCAGTTTCGTCAAACGCTTGGCTGGGGTGTGGTTTTGACGCGCGGATTTTTTTCCCGCGCGGAATTGTCATTGTGGGAATGTCCAGATACATTGACATTTTGGACCGCGAGTGACTTTTTTGAAATTGACGGGTCAATTTACAACTCGTCCGCGACGTCAGCGCGTTTCACGCTGACCAATTAAAAATACAGTACATGTCGCAGAAACACGACTCGCAATTGTGACACAATATAGTTTAGGCTGTTTTTGGGTGTCACAAAGTGATTGAGACACAAATGTCGACACAGGAATGTACCCTAAGTTTAGGAAGGGCGGAGACTATGTGTGGCCTAGGAACAGCGAAAGTACTGCTGATATGATCTCACAAAGTGAAAACAGCGGAATGATTGGATTGCATTGGGCTGGGGTACAAATGCCTAACCCTAACTGTTTGTACCCCATATAGCATAACCCACTAGAGGCTATAACATTTGACAATAATGTAGCTCGTTGATTGCTATATGTCAGAATGTTATTATTCTCTAGCCTGCAGTGGGGTACTCTATAGCGAGTACAACCCCTTAGGGTTTCCTATATGTATCCTCCTGCTTGCTAGTGAACCTCCTCCTTTACTCATTTCTCTCTTCCCTAGCTAGGTAAACCCTAGCTATGGCTCCTCATCGTGCCTACTATTTTAACATGGTATCAGAGCATTTATGCTCCTGGCCTGTGGGCTCGCCTACTGCTTCCGCTGCTACTGTTCTGCTGGTCGCGCGCCCCTGGCATGCGACACTTTTTCATCCCGCCACGCGCTCGTGGCGCGCGGCGGTTTTCTGCCCGCCGTGCGCCCCGAGGCGCGCGGCGGCTTTCTGCCTTCTTCTCGCGTCGCCCCGCAACCCCGTTGCGCTGCCCTAGGGAGCCGCGCGCGGCCACCCGCTGCCCCGTCGACGGTGGCGTCGCCTCGCAGCCCCGTCGCGCTGCCCTGGGGAGCCGCGCGCGACCCCCCGCTGCCCCGTCGACGGTCGCGTCGCCCCGCAACCCCGTCGCGCTGCCCTGGGGAGCCGCGCGCGACCCCCCGCTGCCCCGTCGACGGTCGCGTCGCCCCGCAACCCCGTCGCGCCGCCCTGAGAGCCGCGCGCGACCCCCCGCTGCCCCGTCGCGGCGCCCTGGGGAGCCGCGCGCGGCCCCCCGCTGCCCCGTCGCGGCGCCCTGGGGGCCGCGCGCCGTCCCCCGCGCTCCTGCCCCGTGCCACCCGTTTTAGGGTTTGGGGGTGGCGAGTGTGGGGGTGGCGGTTATGAAGGTGCAGGGTGTGTGCGCCGTCCCTTACTCCTCCTCCGCCTCCGTCTCCCACTGCTGCAGCTGTCGCTGAGGGGGGTGGGTGTGTGGGAGCCGAAGGAGTGGTGCTAGGGGGGTGACGTGGGAGTGGAGCTAGGGGTGCAGCAAGGGGTGTGTGAAAGGGGTGTGGGACAGTTGGGGGAGGTTGAGTGGAGGTAGCAGTCTTGTCGTCCGCAGCGCCTGTAGTCCGGGGCCCTTGCCGCTGGTAGCCCAGAGAGCCTGCTGCGCCTGTCGCCCGTGGGTCCGTTGCTCCTGTCTGAGCCTGTTACTCCTGTAGTCCGGGGCCCTTGCTCCGGTAGCAACTGAGCCAGCCGCTCCTGTGGCCCGTGTGTCTGCAGCTTCAGCAGTCGCCTCCCATCTCTTCTCCTCTCACAGTCACTCCTCCTCCTCACTTGCCCTGTGTGACTGCCTCTAGCTTTGCTTGTGCTTGTGAACCTGCTCTATGACTGCTTGCTCTGCTGATTATACCCCACTTTGACTATGGGGGTGTGTCAGAATGTTATTATTCTCTAGCCTGCAGTGGGGTACTCTATAGCGAGTACAACCCCTTAGGGTTTCCTATATGTATCCTCCTGCTTGCTAGTGAACCTCCTCCTTTGCTCATTTCTCTCTTGCCTAGCTAGGTAAACCCTAGCTATGGCTCCTCATCGTGCCTACTATTTTAACACTATGAGCAGAGCATTCGGGAGAGACTGTGAACATCCCTCACTCTATTACGCAACTTCTTGGACTCAACAACATCTGTATGTCCGCAGAAAGCATCATTTCATCGCTCTTTTCCAACAAGCACTTACGACAAATGCATTACAAGTGCTGATGATACACAACGAACAGAAGAAATTTAAAATGTGAGGTTTCCATACATTCAAGACATTCTCTGCATGCTGAAGTCCTGAACACCAGTGGAAAATGCATTGGGGTGCTCCAGCAAAGCTGCATCGAAGAAAAAACGCAGGTCAATCAAGAATCTGCTAGTTGAATCTGGATTTGCAAAACGCAAAAAAAGCAGATAGATGCAAAATGTAACAACCAAACGTTACCTCTCAATTCTTCCGATGTCGTGATCATTCGCAAGTCAAGCAGTCGCAATAATCTCCCCACATCCACCGCACTTGTCCAGTTCTCCGGAACATGTCCCCGCCGCAGTTTCAGCCGCCCGCGATTCGCTGTGCCCCCCCAAATCACGCCGATTGGCCGAAGCACATTGTCGCCATCCGTGCGATCACGGCCGTCCATCGAATCCCCCTCACGGTTCGGCATTGCCAGGATGAGGCTGCCGCTGTCGCCCTCCTGATCGAACGGCTGCCCTTGCTCGCCGAGAATGAGAAAGTCGGTGAAAAGCGTACGGCTGCGATTGTCGTTATATTCCACCGCATACCCCATTATGCGCCCGTGCGTCACGCCCGACGTCGCTCCTATCTGCCGCGGGAAGGGCAGTCGAGATGAAGGCGGGTAAGTGTCCAGGCAAAGGAGATGGAGAAAGAAAAGACGTTGCGTCAGGGCCGCAGCGGTCGTGAGGGTCGCAGTAATGGCGGGGAGAGCGAGAGCCAGAGAGTAAGGGGTTGTGAGTGCCGCTGTACGCAGGGTGGTTCTGCCAGTCTACTAGGAGACTCACGTTGAGGAGGGTAGTGCTGGGAGGAGGGAGGGGGAGGGTGGGGAGGGAGGAGGTGGTGACGGAAGCGAAGAAACTGGAGAGGAAGAGAAAGAGTGTATGTAGGAAGAATACACTTGGGGATTCAGATGGGAGACGGGGAGGGTAGTGTGAGGAGGGGGTGTGGCGCACAGGAAGGAGGGGATAACTAAATTGAAGGGGGAAAGAGAAGGGAGGGGTTGGGTAGGGGGTGGTATGGGGCGTTGAAGTACGGGAAATGGCATGAGACGGGTGAGCTCAATGTTTGGCAATGTTCCACACATAGTGAGCGGTATGCTTGTGAGGCTGCAAGCAATGCCTTCCTTGGCCACACAGTGTAGCAAAACTGGTGTGTGTCAAGTGCATGCCATGGGAGGGCATGGCATGGCATGGCATGACATGGCATGGTAAGGCATGGTGTGGCAGGGCATGGCATTGCATGGCATGGCATGGCATGGCATGACATGGCATGGCATGGCATGGCATGGCATGGTATGGCATGGCATGGCATGGCATGGGATGGCATGGCATGGCATGGCATGGCATGGCATGGCATGGCATGGCATGGAATGGCATGGCATGGCATGGCATGGCATGGCATGGCATGGGCATGGCGTGGCATGGCATGGCATGGCATGGCATGGCATGGCATGGCATGGCATGGCATGCTAGGGCATGGCATGGCATGGCATGACATGGCATGGCATGGCATGGCATGGCATGGCATGGCATGGAATGGCATGGCATGGCATGGCATGGAATGGCATGGCATGGCATGGCATGGCATGGCATGGCATGGCATGGCATGGCATGGCAGCGTGCATAACCTTGCAGACGGGGCGGTTGATGAGGGATCCGATGGCGTCATGCAGCGAGATGGCGCAGGGCTGACCCATGGCGCCCAGCCCGCGCAGGTGTGGCGTGATGATGCTCGTGTCCAGCGACCCGTGCAGTGGCACAAACGCTGCATCCACCCGCACGTATGTCTCTGTGGATCCATGGGCCAGGGGGAAGAGGGGGGAGGGTAGGGGGGGGGAAGGGAGGAGGAAGGGGAAAGGGGACCAGTGGTGTGATGCTGCTTGTGTCCAGCGACTGGTGCAGCGGCACAAACGCTGCATCCACTCGCACGTATGCCTCTGTGGATCCATGGGCCAGGGGGAAGAGAGGGGAGGGGAGGGGGGGGGGAAGGGAGGAGGAAGGGGAAAGGGGACCAGTGGTGTGATGCTGCTTGTGTCCAGCGACTGGTGCAGCGGCACAAACGCTGCATCCACTCGCACGTACGCCTCTGCACATGCATGGGCGGAGCGGGGAGGGGAGAGGGGAGAGAGAACGGAGAAGGGAGGAGGGGAAGGGAAAAGGGGCCTGCAAGTATGGCGTCTGGAAGTGATGAGAGGACGGCCAAGGCACAGCGTGCAGCGAGTAATAAGGACGCACGGCATGCACAAAAGAGCATGCATGTGTATTAAGACTGTGCAGTATGTACCGAGGGGCCCGCAGCATGTAATAAGAGTGTGCGGCATGTGATAACAGTGTGTGGCATGTGACAAATGCGAGCGGTATGTGAGAAGATCTTGCAGTATGTGATTAGGGCGTGCATAATTGAAAAACAGCTCACAAAAATGTAGTTAGGGCTTTGACCATGTAGCGGTATGTGAGAATATAATGCAGTATGTAACTAGGGCTTGCACCATGTAAATCGAGTGCGCAGCACCTAATAAGAACGTGCAGTGTTTGTATAACGGCGTGCAGTGTGCAATAAAAGCGTGCAGCATGTGTAAGAACTTGCAGGATGTGAGAATTGACTGCATGATGTAATTAGGGCGCACTGCACGTCAAAAGAGCTTGAAGGATGTAGTTAGGGCGCGCACCTAGTAATAAGAGCGTGCAGCGTGTAATAAGAGCACGAAGTGTGTAATCAGAATGCACAATGTGTAATAAGAGCAGGCAGTGTGTAGTAAGAGTGTGCAGTGTCTAATAAGAGCATAAAGTTTGTGTAATAAGAGCTTGCGGTGTATAATAAGAGCGTACATTGTGGAATAACGGCATGAAGTACATAAGGGCGTGTAGTGTGTAATATGAGCATGAAGGGTGTAATAGGAGCGCGCAGTGTGTGAAAAGACAATGAAGCATGTAATATGAGTGTGCAGTGTGTAATAAGAGCATGAAGTGTGTAGTAAGAGCGTACAATGTGGAGTAAGGGCATGCAGTATGTAATAAGAGCGGGCAGTATGTATAAGAGCGGGCATTGCGTATTAAGAGCGGGCAGTGCGTAATAAGAGCGGGCAACGTGCAATTAGAGTGGGCAGTGCACAATAATATCGGGCAGTGTGTAATAAGAGGGCGTAATAAGAGTGGGCAGTGTGTAATACCAGTGGGCAGTGATAAATAAGACCAGGCAGTGTGTAATAAGAGCGGGCTGTGGGTAATAAGAGCGGGCAGTATGTAATAAGAACGGGCAGTGTGTTACAAGAGCGGGCAGTGTGTTACAAGGGCATGCAGCGGGCGTCAACAAAGCAGAGGTGTTACAGCTTACGATAAGATTGTGATTGTGCAGTATGTGATACAGAGGTGTTGCATAAGTGATAAGGGCGTGTGGCATATACTAAGAATGTGCTGAATGTGATATGAGCGAGTGGCATGTGAAAATAGAGTGCTGCATGTGATAAGAGTGTGCAGCAAGTGAAAAGGGCGCGTGGCATGTGATAAGCGTATGCTGCAGCTAATAAGAGTGTGATGCATGTGATTATAGCATGCAGCACATGTTAAGCGCGTGATTCATGTGAGAACAGGGAATGTGAAAGCTATTATGAATAATAGCTTGTGTTAAGAGCATGCGACATGTGAAAATGGCGTGCTTCATATGATAAGTAAGTGTGGCATGTAGTCAGAGCGTGTGGGTTGTGATAAGAGCGTGTGACATGTGATAAGAGCAAGCAACATGTGATAAGAGCGCGTGACATGTCATAAGAGCATGCGAAATGTGATAAGCTTGCGATTCATGTAATAAGAGGGTGTGGCATTTGATAAGAGCATGCTGCATGTGATAAAAGCGCTCGACTTGTGCTAAGTGAGTGTGGCATGTGAAAAGAGAATGAGACACATGACCAGAGTGCAAGGTATGCAATCAGAGTGTGCAGCATTTGACAGGCGCGTGTGCTGGAAGCGATGGGAGGGTGTGGCATGTGGAATTTGATAAGAGCATGCAGCTAGCGATAAGAGCATGTGGTATGTGATAAGCACGTGCTGGATGTGATAAGAGCGTGTGGTGTGTCTACAAGCATGCGGCAAATGCGTGCCCTTCTTGTGATAAGAGTGTGTGGCATGGGATAGAGTGTGTGGCATGGGATAGAGTGTGTGGCATGGGATAGAGTGTGTGGCATGGGATAGAGTGTGTGGCATGGGATAGGAGTGTGTGGCATGGGATAAGAGTGTGTGGCATGGAATAAGAGTGAATGGCATGGGATAAGAGTGTGTGGCATGGGATAAGAGTGTGTGGCATGGGATAAGAGTGTGTGTCATGTGATAAGACCATGCGGCTAGCGATAAGCACGTGCGGCATGTGATAAGCGCATGCAACATGTAGTAAGCGCATGTCGCATTTGACACGAGGGAGCGGCTTCTGATGAGCGCGTGTTGCATGTGATCAAATGGCATGTGATAAGAGAACGCGGCATGTGGTAAGAGAATGCGGCATGTGTTAAGGGCGAGCGTCTCACACCACCATTTCCCCGTACCCCCCACGTGCACACTCACCAGTGTTAGGCGTGGCGAACATGCCGTACCACACGCTGTCCGAGGTAAACGTCACTGCCCACTCCACAAGCCCCTGCAGCATGTGATAACAGCGCTCAGAACCCCACCAAATCCCCTGTACCGCCCCCCACACACGCACTCACCAGTGTTGGGCGTGGCGAACATGCCGTACCACGCACTGTCCGAGGTAAATGACGCCGCCCGCTCCACCATCCCCACGTGATAGAAAACCACTAGCTTCTCCGTACCCCCCACACGTGCACACTCACCAGTGTTAGGCGTGGCGAACATGCCGTACCACGCGCTGTCCGAAGTAAACGACGCCGCCCGCTCCACCATCCCCAGCAGCACACCCGGGCCCCGACTAGGCGGCAGCGGGTGATGCAGCGCCTGGCGAGGCTGGTTAAAGTCCACTGCAACATGCCGGTTCGTCAGCACTCCCACTGCACGCTCGCCCCGCGTGCTCACCACTACGGCGGTCAGCGTACCGTACGTGCCCTCGCTTGCTACTTGTGACCCTGGCCCCACGTCCCCTGCGCCGCCTTTCAGTTCTTCCACCACTGCCGCTGCCGCTGCTGCTGATCTTCTGCTGCGCCCGGATCTCCTGTGCCCCGCGCCTGCCCCTCTCGTGCCTTCCCTTGTGCTCCACCCTGGCTCTCTGCTCAGGTCTGGGTCAGCAACACCAGCACCAGCGGCAGCACCAGCACCAGCACCAGCAGCAGCAGCCGTGACGGCAACGCCTATCTCCCCATGTGGGTCAGCAGAGGTAGAAGGAGGGGGAGAAGGGGTAGCAGAAGAGGGAGGGGACGCTTGGGCAGCGTACGTGGCAGCAGCAGCAGGGGCATCCGTGTAGCAGAATTCAACCACGTCCACGTCACACACCGTTCCTGTGGGGCCCACAAGCTGACGTGGCAGCATCTGGCCGTCCGGCACCCAGAACCGGTGCACTTTACACGAGACAAACACAATTATCGCAGGGATGGAGGTGAGCTGCCCTTCTTTGGTCCGCATGCCCAGGGCCGTGCCCAGGGAGTGGCGCGGCAGGCGCAGCAGAGACGAGTGCAGCGCGCGGATCACCATGAGGTCGTGGAGAGTGTGAGCTGGCACCAGGCATGGTGGGCGCGACGGGGACGGAGTAACAGTCACTGGGCGGGTATGGGCACCACTGGGGGGAGATGCAGCAGGCAGATGTCTCTGTGGTGGGGGGAGCTGTGGTGGGGGGAGCTGTGATGGGGGGAGCTGTGATGGGGGGAGCTGTGATGGGGGGAGCTGTGATGGGAGGAGCACGTCTATTCTCTGGCCCTGCTCATCCAGTGCAGCGCCCTCTTTGCTGGTGAAGCGCGTGGGGGCTGCACCCGCTGCACTCGCTGCACCCACTGTTCCCGCTGCACCCGCTGCACCCACTGCTTGCGCCTCTTGCTCTTGCTCTGCCTCTGGCCCCCTTCTGGTGTCGTATGGTGCTGCCTTCTTTCCATGCACCCTTCTTCTGGCATGCACACTTTCCCCCTCGCCACCCATCTCAAATCTCCCTCCTGCAAGCATGCCCCCATGTACACCCATGCTTATCTCTCTACTCCCACCTCTCCATGTCTGCGTTTTTGCAGCCTTCTCCTCGCTCCTCTGTCCCTCGTCTCGCGCCCTCTTCCCCCTCCCTCGTCCCCCATCACCAGCTTCCCCGCTTCCCCCCTGTGTACCCTCTACAGACGTCTCCCCCCACCCTCCCCGTGCTGCAACCATGCCTTGCCCCAGTGCTGCTGCTTTG